>JAFMOD010000299.1:2236753-2249466 GCA_019802435.1 Corydoras maculifer | reverse complement strand
CGCCAATCCATCGCTGGGCACACACTCACTCACACAGACACACTCTATAGGGGCAATTTTGAGAATTCAATTAACTTGTTCCATGTTTTTGGACTGTGGGAGGAAACCGGAGAACCCGGAGGAAACCCACGCAGACACGGGGAGAACATGGAAACTCCACCCAGATGGGGATTCGAACCGGGAATCCCTAGCGCTGAGAGGCGAACGTGCTAACCACTAAGCCACCGTGCCGCCTATATTGTAATAATTTTATAAAATATATTTAAAATTTCCTTAATAAAAAAATCCTACAGGTAGAAAAATATCCTTTAAGTTTATGATTTCTTGCTAACATTTTACCTTTATAATTTTTTTTTATATTTAGCTGTAACAAGCCCTTTATGACAAGGGAGCTCTTCAGCAAGTTCCTTTATGAGAAGCAACGAGATTCTCGGCTCAATGAAGAGCTCTATCCACCATTCAGGCCTGACCAAGTCAAAGCACTCATCGACAAATACGAGCCATCCACAGCCAATTCCGGCAAAGGTAAATCAGTAAATAAACAAATGAATAGCATTATCTTTCTTATAGAGCTAAAAACAATAACTGCATTGTAAAGCTCAGTTTGTATCATAGTGAGAAAATTGATGATTTGTTTTTAAAAGCCTCGATTGATGCCTTTTCTAGGTCAGATAAGTGCAGAGGGTCTACTCTTCTTTTTAATGGGGCCTGAAACAACTCCAGTGATGTTAGACAAAATGGCCCAGTGTCATGACATGACCCAACCACTTCCTCACTATTATATCAAATCATCCCACAACACCTATCTCACTGGTATGTCTATCTATCTATCTATCTATCTATCTATCTATCTATCTATCTATCTATCTATCTATCTATCTATCTATCTATCTATCTATATGTCTATGTCTGTCTGTGTGTTTTACACTCAGAAACTAGGAGTTTGATAAAATGTCAGAAATATAATGGGACATTATCAACATATCTTGTAATATATTCAGATTTGTTGTATTACTAAAACAGATTATCAGAAAAATATATTGTATTATTATAATTATATTATTTTTAAAAAGCTGGTAGTAGAAGTAGATTGTTTTATAGTTTAAAAATAATTGTTATATTAATGTGTCCATAGCCGGTCAGTTCTCTGGGGTTTCCTCTCCTGAAATGTATCGTCAGTGCCTGCTCTCTGGATGTCGCTGTCTAGAGCTGGATTGCTGGAAGGGCAAACCCCCAGATGAAGAGCCAATTATCACACATGGCTTCACAATGACAACTGAGATCCTGTACAAGGTCTGCACTGCTGCAGATGAGCAACAATTGATCTCCAGGATTAAAACAATATTTTCTATTTTAAAGATATGACAAGAGGATTCATTGCAGATAAATAAAACCTCTAATTGATAAAGGTTTTACTACCAGTTTTAATCAGATTTAATAAAAATAGACCTTTACCTTAGTATCTCATTAAACTGGCAGAAATCAATAATCAATTTGAGGTTTTATTTAAGGCAAAGTTGTATCAACTTTATTAAACTAAAGTGTTACCTTATATTCATAATTATTTCTTCTTTTATTGTGGATTACATATGTTCCACTAAGGAATATAAAGTGTAATGTTGTTTAACAAAATTGCTGATTTTTTTCTTTCAAATTGTTTTTCTGCTGTAGGATGTGATTGAAGCCATTGCAGAGAGTGCATTCAAAACATCAAAATATCCTGTTGTTCTCTCCTTTGAGAACCACGTGGACTCGTAAGACTTTTAATACACAACAGTGGATAGTAAAATTTTAAATAGCACTACATTTTAATCCCAGTAAAGGATTAAATACAATCTTGTGTATTTAGAGTCAAGCAGCAGGAGAAGATGGCAAACTACTGCAGGACAATTTTTGGAGATGCTCTTCTAACCGAAACCCTTGAAAAATATCCCGTAAGTAATTATGTAATATTTTCTATGTGAAAATGTTTGAACACATCCACTACAGAAATCAAATTTTAATTTAAAACTATTGTGTGAATACTAAATTTAACATATTGGAGGAAAATAAAACATAAATTGTGGCCGGTAGAAATGTAATGGCACATTGAATATTTTACATTTCCTTTTTTCTAATTAGTAAAGTTCGATTTGGAAAGAAAAGTATGATGTATGAAAATTTTTCATTGTGTTTCCTCAAAATGAACATGTGAATCTAATGAAATTAAACAATGAACTAAACCTGTAATTGGATGTCCAAACTTTAAGATGCTTACATCAAATTTCTGTCAAAGAGCTGACCTTGCTTGTATTGCATATAACTCAAAGTTGAAGCCAGGAAGTCCGATGCCCAGCCCTTCTGAGTTGATGGGAAAAATCCTAATCAAAAATAAAAAGAACAGCACACCTGAGGAAAAGCCAGCAGCAAAGAAACCAGAGCAAAATCAAGAAAACCCAAGTGAAGCCAATCCTGAGGGCCAGGAGGAGAATGCAGCACCAGGTAGAAAAACTGCAAACTTTTCTCAATTTTCCATTTCTAAAAAAGTGTTTAGGAAATTAAAGGATGAGATGTTTTTGGTTTGTAGGAGAACAAACTGACCAGGTAGAAAACAACCAGGACCCAGCTC
Source organism: Corydoras maculifer (assembly GCA_019802435.1). Lineage (NCBI taxonomy): Eukaryota > Metazoa > Chordata > Actinopteri > Siluriformes > Callichthyidae > Corydoras > Corydoras maculifer. Next base: position 2,246,858 of record JAFMOD010000299.1, on the reverse strand, counting down.
AAGATGAACATGAGGACCATGATGAAGAACAAGATGAGGAGAAGATGAAAAACTCAGATGAAGTAAAGAAATACCTTTTTATTACAGAAAATATTCTAAAATGCGTTCTGCCCCTAGCATTTTGCATTAAATACATTTTGTATTAAATAATGTATATGTTTTGAAGTAACACTTCATTCTCATAAACGGAAAACTTTATTTTTAGACATTTATCTGATTCAACACAAATTTTTATTATTTGTTCATTCATTCAATATAATAATAATAATAATAATAATAATAATAATAATAATAATAATAATAATAATAATAATAATAATAATAATATTCAATTATGCTTAGTCCTATATCCTATACTTGGGTTGTGGAGGGGGGTTCTCCAAGTCCATACAGGGGAGAAGGTTTTGGGTGTTGGGCAGATACACCCAGGACAGGGCGCCAATCTATTGCTGGGCATATTTACTCACAAGGACACACACACAATATGGGGCAATTTAGAGTATTCATTTTACTTTAAATCCATGTTTTCGGATTATGGGAGGAAACCGGAGAACCCGGAGGAAACCCACGCCTGGTGAACATGCAAACTCCACCCACATTGGGATTCAAATCTAGAATCCCCAACGCTAAGGGGCAAATGTGTTAAAAACTAATCCACTGTGCCACCCACATTTATAACTTAGTTATAAAAATTATTTATTTTGAGTGATAACACAAATGTTAGGCCAACAATTAGCCCAATAATCTTATTTATTAAAATGCATGTATTGGTTAAGTAATGCAAAAAAATCATTTGGAAAATGAAAAATAGTAAAATTTCTCAAATTAAAAAAACTATTATAATCTTGCTGAAGCTTTATCTTCATATTCCTAAGAGTAGTAGCTCAAGTGGTTAGTTACAAAGCAATATAAGTAATTAAAAGCTTACTTAAATTAACTGCTGTCATGACATTAAGTTAGTGTAAGGGTTTACAAATGCATCTGGTTACTGATCACTATTAATCTACTATAATGACTAAGATTTATTTACATTTATTTTCTGTACATTTTATCTTGTTTTTTTTTAAACTTTAGGGTACAGCTGGGCAGGAAGTAAAAGCTTATGAAGCTATGTCTTCAATCGTCAACTACATCCAGCCAAACAAATTCATCTCATTTGAGAATGCTAAAAGTAAGTAACATTTTTATGTCATTGCAAATTGTTTTTTTTATTTTCTATAATAAATATGTAGTGTAATATCCATAATGATATTTTGTATACTAATCTATGTGTAGAGAAGAACAAGTCTTATGTGATCTCCTCCTTCGTGGAAACCAAAGCTGAGGCTCTGATCAGCAAGAGTGCTGTGGAGTTTGTGGAGTATCCTTTTTAAAACATTTCAGTGTTTTGTAATATTAAAAATATTAATATTTAAAGCATAATAGGATTTTAAGGAAAGTGAAGTCAACTTTACTTTTATAACAATATAAAATTATATAACTATTATAAGTTTTCATGTAGTTTGACCACAAGACAGATCCACACAGTAAAAAAATAAATCTCTGTATTTATGATAATGTAAAAAAAACAGGACTAAAATGCAAATATATGTGGGCTTAAAACTGACTGTAAAGACACGATTGCCTTGTTATCAACCTAAACTGAACAATCAATGCTTGCCAATAACATGTATTGATGATTCACCTCCTTTACTCCAAATATCAGATATAACAAGAGACAGATGATCAGAATCTATCCAAAAGGAACACGCATGGATTCTTCTAACTATAATCCACAGACTTTCTGGAATGTGGGCTGCCAGTTTGTTGCACTGAACTACCAGACCATGGGTAATAGCCTTTTTTCTTTGTTTTATATATATTTATTCTAAAAGTTTTTTTTTTAAGTTTATATGTGTCATGGGTCTCATAGTTTTTCTCAGTCGATTTGGTACATTTCTCACATCATGGTTTACATTGGCTTCACAACAAGTGCATTTCTCAAACAGTTAGTGTAAACAGCAAAACTCAATAAAATACCTGCAAAAGCACATACTTTACTCCAAATTCTTTGTTTTTGCCTCAAAAGCAAATATTTAGGTCAATCAATTTGTCAGGGCCATCAAAATATCTTGTCTGAATGCCATAGCCTACGACAAGGCAGTCAAACTACTTAGTCATGTTGTCAGTGCAACAGTAAAGACTGTAAGCATATTCTGATGGAAACTAACTAAGCTTTTGTTTACAAGAATGCTGCACATTCTGTGGCATAACAATTGAAATAGTCCAGGTTACACACACAAATACAAACTTACAGAACACAAAAGTTACACATGACTGTATGTGGGAGACGGACAGCAAGAAATTGGACTGGAATCAAATTTAGAGTAATATTCAAAAATTAGAAACTACTTTAAATACTCAAAACAACTTTTCTATTCATCCTGAGGCTACTCTCTGTTGAGCCACATGTTTTCATCCACATCACACTGGATATCTTCCCTTGCAATGCAGCATTGAAAGAATCTTCTAGAGTGTCTAATCCAGCCTTTGCAGGCATCTGCTGTGATATCCTCACAAGCTGCATCCATAGAAGTCAGCAGGTTCATCTGGACGTGTGGCTGGTGATCGTATACCTTCCATCTCCAGGCAGAGAAAAACACCTCAAGAGTTTAGGAATGGGGAATGGGGTGTAAGGAACTCCATCAGCATTCTATGATGAGTGGCAAACCATTGCCTGATGGTGTTAGCGTGGTGAAAACTTAAATTATCCCAAATGATCACATATTTGGGCAAATCCTCTTGCACCATACCTCTCTCATTATCAGGAATGAGATCCCTATAGAGGGTGTCCAAGAATGTGATGAGATGCTGTGTGTTATAAGGCCCTATGATGGGAATATGTGTAAGCACGCCATTCTCTGACATAGCCGCATGCATCGTGATGTTTCCTCCTCGTTGGCCTGGCACATCAATGGTAACCCTTTGGCCAATGATGTTTCGGCCACGTCTTCTGCATTTTGCAAGGTTGAAGCCAGCCTCATCCAGGTATATAAAAGTGTGGATGATTCTTTTGATTCCAGCTCCATGATACGCTACAACACAAAAGGAATAATGAAGTACATATAATGTTCAGTCTGGACAACAAACAGTTACATACATATCAGCCATAGCCAATTGTGTCAGTATGCATAAAGGTTTTACCTGTACAAACTGGTACCGTAGCTCTTTCAACCTGTCACCATTTCTTTTAAATGGAACTTTTATGAGCTGTTTTATGGTCATCTGCTCTTATTTCAAAACCCGGTCAATAGTGGAGATGCTTACAGATGTAATGTTTGAAAAAACACTGTTGTCTTGTATGATGGCTTGCTGGATCTCCCTCAGCCTTATGGAATTATTTGCTATGACCATAGCACATATGGCCTCCTCTTGTTGAGGTGTGAATAGGGGACCTCTGCCACCCCTATTAGCTAGTCTTGCAGTCCTATATGGTATACAATAAGAATGTAAAAAAGCAAAACATAAGAATGAATAACATTTCAGAATTTGCCATTGTGCAGAATTATAGCAGAGTGCAGATTTCTGAATTACATACTTGTTTTCTCTACAAAATGTTTGAACAATTGAAGACACCGTTCAGCTTCAGCCATTGTGAGACCACGGTTTAAAACATGGTCCATAATTGTTGCCCTTATTTCATCTGGGACAAACCTATTTGCATGGACCCTCCTACCTCTTCCTCTGCCTTCCACCACGTAGTCTTACCCCTCCTCTTGGCTGTTCACGGCCTTGTCTTTCCATTGTGAGGCTTCATTTACACTGCAATGTTTTGTGTCTATATATATATATATATATATATATATATATATATATGTTTGCCAATTACAGGTTCATGAGATGCACCTCTGACCTATGTTTGAGACTACTGGATGATCTAAATGTTCACAAATTCCCTTAACAGAAAGCCAAGATTCACCTGAGAAGAATTTAATCAATTTAGGACAAATTACCAAAATTTAACATAAAAGTGGCGGCACGGTGGCTTAGTGGTTAGCACGTTCGCCTCTCAGCGCTAGGGATTCCCGGTTCGAATCCCCATCTGGGTGGAGTTTCCATGTTCTCCCCGTGTCTGCGTGGGTTTCCTCCGGGTTCTCCGGTTTCCTCCCACAGTCCAAAAACATGGATCAAGTTAATTGAATTCTCAAAAAATTGTCCCATATAGAGTGTGTCTGTGTGAGTGAGTGTGTGCCCAGCGATGGATTGGCGCCCTGTCCTGCGTCTGTCTGCCCAGCGCCTGAGATGTTCTCCCCTGGATGGGCATGGGGAACCCCACCGTGACCCTAATAAAGGATAAAAGCGGGAGATAATAAATGAATGAATGCCTGAGAGATTATGACATATTCAGCACTTTTGCATATAATGACCTAGGAGATGACATAAGACCTAAATGTTTTTGAGAGTAAGACAATTCAACAGACAATCAGTACAACACATTTTGATAAACATGACATAAGCAACAGATAATGTAAAAAACAACAGACAATTTTCTATGACCATTTGCAAAATGTACAAAAGCATTTGCAAAATGTGAAACACAATGAGAAATGCTGAGAAATGAACCAAATCAACTGAGAAAAAGTCATTTCATTAATTTTAAATAATTTCTATTATATATTTGTACACAATGAAATTTTTACAGTAAATCGTGAGTGGGATAATATATACAGTACGCAATAGTAGTCATTATGACTAATTATTAGATTTTTATTAAATTTGCCATCATCCCAAAAATAAAAAAATGACTATAGCTAATTGTATTGCTCTTCAAAATAGTGATAAACTAACAAAAATCCTAATCACATATGATTTGACTTTCAGATTTTCCCATGCAACTGAATATGGCAATGTTTGAGTACAACGGAAGGACCGGGTACCTCCTCAAAAATGATGTGATGCGACGGAATGACAAAACATTTGACCCTTACACAGACAAGATCGACACCAATGTACCTAACACACTCTCAATTAAGGTTAGTTTGCAGATTTTATATTAAAACCTAATTACAGACTTTATAGAGTAACAGTAGGCATCTTAAAAATATTAGTAGTATCACTGTGGTGTTGTTTTCTTAGGGTATACTTAAAATTACATATTTTATAGGCATTTTCTGTTATATCATTTAATTCACATATAGTATTTGTATTTCATGATGTATATTTTCACACTTACATCCAGATCTACTCAGGGCAATTTCTGTCTGACAAGAGTGTAAAAACTGCAGTGGAAGTGGAAATCATTGGCTTGCCTGGAGATCCCAAGAAAAAGTACCGCACCAAAAATTCCCCCACACCAAATGCCATCAACCCTGTGTGGAATGAAGAGCCATTTGTTTTCGATAAGGTACATGAGACAGTCTATTAAAAATATTCATTCATTATCTCCCGCTTTATCCTTTATTAGGGTCGCAGTGGGGTTCCCCATGCCCATCCAGGGGAGAACGTCTCGGGCGCTGGGCAGATAGACCCAGGACAGGGCGCCAATCCATCGCTGGGCACACACTCACTCACACAGACACACTCTATATGGGGCAATTTGGAGAATTCAATTGACTTAATCCATGTTTTTGGACTGTGGGAGGAAACCGGAGAACCCGGAGGAAACCCACGCGGACACGGGGAGAACATGGAAACTCCACCCAGATGGGGATTCGAACCGGGAGTCCCTAGCGCTGAGAGGCGAACGTGCTAACCACTAAGCCACCGGGCCGCCCGGGGTGGATGATTACCATTTAAAATTTGATGACTACCATTTTGTATGTGTATACTACCACAAGTATGTGTTTGTTGTTGTGCTTGTGGACAGATTCTGTTGACAGAATTGGCTTCTCTGAGGATTGTGGCCTACGAGGAAGGAGGTAAATTCATTGGTCACAGAATTATCCCTATAGATGCCATACAATCAGGTAAGTGGAAGAGATTAAGAGTGCAATTTCTCAAACCATCTTTAACTAATGTGTTAATAACAAAACATTTTTGGTGTCCTATAGGATACCATCATATCTGCCTCCGAACTGAGAGCAATATTGCTCTGATGCTCCCAGCTTTGTTTGTCTATATCGAGGTGAAGGATTATATCCCTGCTGGTTTTGCTGGTATGCACCACAATAGAAACAATTCTTTATAATTCATGTATGTTTTTTTTATTCAGGGTCAGTGTTGTAATTCAATCTGTATGTGTCGATACTTAGATTTCACAGATGCACTTTTTAATCCTGTGAAGACAACAAAGCCTGCAAAACAGGAGGTGAGTTTTTAGTCTAATACATAATTATGCACAAATTAAGACTGAATAATTTTAAGTTATAAATGTGGGTGGCACAATGGATGGAGTTTTCATGTGCTCCTCGTGTATGCATTGAAGGTAAATTGAATGCTTTAAATTGCCCCATATAGAGTGCATTTGTGTGTGTGTCTGTGTGTGTTGGGAACCCCCCCCCCTTAATACAATAGTAGAGAAGTCAGCAGAAAACAATGAATGAATAAAGTTAAAAATGCACATATTCAGCAAAAGTGAAAAATCTCCACCGTTGCTGTGACTATACACTCTCGTGGAACCCTACTGAAATTACTGAATGAACACAATTATTCAGACAATCCACATTTTATGTTTTATTTAAATAAATAGTCAACTAATAACAACCATTTAGTTGCATTTTTTTTGTCAGTTAAGCAGACTGTGTGGCCGACCATTGCATTAATCTGTATATTTAACCCAGTAAAAAAGCAAACTTGTAATTTTCTTTCTAAAATTATATAAATCTTTCATTTGCTTTTAGAGTGCTAATTATGTGAGCCCATATGAGCTTCCTGCTACCGGAGCAGCAGCTGCTGCATCTGTTCCTGCCACAGGTAAGACATATTATTTTATCGGTCTAATCTGATTATGAAATATATTAAATCATAACCAATGCTTACATATACATTCTGTATAATAATTGTATTTTGAAGACTTTTATCCTGTAATAATTTTGCAGTGGCTGAGACTCCAGCAGAGGGCGATGCTCCAGAAGCACAACCTGCAGAGAAGCCTGCCCCAGAGAAACCTGTCGCAGAAGAAGCCCCTGCAGCAACCCCTGCCCCAGCTGAGGAAGCACCAAAGGCAGAAGAGGTTCCAGAAGCGGCCCCTGTAGCTGCCGAGGAGGCTCCAAAAACTGAAGAGGTTCCTGCTGAGACACCAGCAGAGGCTCCAGAAGCAGCTCCTGCATCTGAAGAGGCAGCTCCAGAGGCAGACCCTGATTCAAAGGGTGAGCCTGCCGTTAACGAGGAGCCACAACAAGTAGATGATGGCCCAAAATCAGAATCAGCTCCTAGCGAAACACAGGACAGTAAGCCAGCTGCTGCAGATGCAGCTGATGCATCAAATGGGGGTCTCTGTGGAGCTCTGGGTAGGCTGTGTAAGATGTAAATCCAGAGCAGAAAATGCATATTCCTAAGGTAATAGTAGGTGACAAACAAGTAGGTGTCACTTAGAGAAAAGCACTATGGCAACTTGTAAATGTTAAATATATTTATGAAAATCGTATATTTATGAGAAACAAATCTGTACTTGCATGAACTGAAAATGTATTGCTGAAATGATCTATTAAACATTACTCTGTCTCACTTACCGTCTTTGTCTCTCTTTCACACAATAAACACACCCTCACACACTTACATGCACAGACACAGAGCTGGACTCTGTGACCTGTGAGGAACTACAGCAGCACAAGAACTTCCTGAAGGTCACCAAGAAGCAGGAGAAAGAGATGAAAGACCTGGACAAGAAGCTCCAGAAGAAGAGTGAGGAGTTAACTCAGAAATACAGTGACCTCTTCAAAGCCCTCAAGAAGAAGACCTCGAACAAGAAGAACGAGTAAACCAAATCTACCGCTGTTTCTGTTTGTTCAGTTCTATTAAAATGACCTTTTACTCTGCTTGTACAATCTGGACGGAGTAGGTACATTCTTAGCACTGCTTTTGGTGTCATGTTGTACCGTATCGTGCTGTGATGGTGGTCAAAACCTACTGCATGCTTTACATAAAATACATAAATTGTATTAAAATTTTAGTTGAATTTCAGCTTAAGGTCAAACTAACAAACACTGATTTATAATTCCAATAGATTTGTATTATTTGGTATACTTTAAGTGTTGACTAACTGAAATGAAGTAATGCCTTAGTTAACATGAATAATACATGAAGTTATACATTAATAATGGTCAACAATTGTTTAGAAGAAATGCATTCTGTAAGCACACAAAAGTGTGTTAAGCTAATATAACTACTATAAATAACTATAAATAACTCGGAATGGGTTAGTGGTGTTGAGTCCATCTAGAATGCATCAGGATTGTCTAACATACTATGTTACCTGTTTTTTTTTTCAGCAAGTCAACATAACTATTGTTCATGTTTTCATGTCTTATTCATCCATTACATTGTTTTATTAGTCAACACTTAATGTAAAGTGTTATTCATTGTTTAACTTTAGAAGTAGATATAGTATATAACCCTTATAACACATGCATTTTATTTGAAATTCAGTTTTAAATGTATTCCTGGAATTTCACAAGATGACTTGTTTAAGGTCATTGTGTATTAGTCAAAATGATATGTTTTGCTGTTCAGGGAAAGTGCCGATCAGGTCACTGAGCTGAAAAAGAAAATGCAGGCAGAACTTCGACCGCTTCGAGTGGACCAGTATGATCAAACTAAAAAGAAGAAAGAGCAGCATGCTGCTGAGGTACCAAATATATTTTGTTCTATTTTTCATTTAAAATATTTAAAATCTTACTGGTACACATTAACTTTTTGTGTCTGTACATTTAGTAGTTAGTCAGTTAACATAAAACACAGCAGTGATTATATATCTTATGGTTATAGTTTATGTTAAAGTGTATAATTATATTATTGCTGTAAATTGATAAACTACCTGGAAAGCAAATGTTGTTCTAAATGTTATAAATAATGGAACGTTTTAAAAAATGCAAACTATATTTTGATGGTAATTTTAGAGACAATGGCTGATCTATTCTTTGAAGTGTAAATTAGATTAAAGTGATAAATATTCAGACCCACTCCAAATACTGGCCATAGTACTACAGAGCTTCAAAGCAACTGCTTACTTACAAATCCACCAGCAAATGTGCTTATTTATATATAAATATAAATCATTGGACCAGAAGTTATAAATTTACAGATGACAGCTGGCATATTTTTCTCCAATTTGACGAGCAAATTTCTTGCACTGCACCTGATTTTACCATGGAACTATATTGCTACCATGGGCAAAATTGTTTATTCAATTTAGCTTTAAAATATAAAAGGCTTGTACAAACTGACAAAAATCAGTTCTTCATTAGTCTGTAACTGTATATCAATATAAATATCCATCCATCCATCCATTAGCTTCCGCTTTATTTCCGGGGGGGGGGGGGGGGGTTCCCCATGCCCATCCAGGGGAGAACGTCTCGGGCGCTGGGCAGATACTGTACACCCAGGACAGGGTGCCAATCCATCACTGGGCACACACTCACTCACACAAACACACTCTATATGGGGCAATTTGGAGATCTCATTTGACTTGCTCCATGTTTTTGGACCCACGTGGACACGGGGAGAACATGAAAACTCCAACCAGATGGGGATTCGAACTGGGAAACCCTAGTGCTGAGAGGCAAACGTGCTAACCACTAAGCCACCCCAATATAAATATATTTATATAAATATATATAATTCACAGTATATTTTGGTTTATTGCCTTAATACTTGTCAAATTAACTAGGAGTATTTGATCTGACACCTCATTTTGGGGTCACAAATACTACTTACTGGAATTTATGTTGTGTATAGTAGTAATAGAGTAGTAATATAAAAACATATGTTTCAAATAACATATACCATTTCCATATATATAAATATTATATACTGTATATAAACACAGTATATTATATAGAAAAGTACTGTCACTAAGTGCTAAACTACATCTGCTAAACCCCTTTTTTTGGCCTCTCAGTGTGTTGGCAGTTTACCAGGCTCATGTTCTGTCATTGATTTCCTATTAGTGGTGTCTTTTCTATAGGTA
>JAFMOD010000299.1:2186753-2231753 GCA_019802435.1 Corydoras maculifer | reverse complement strand
CATAGCCCTTATAATGCATCTGAGTTTTCTCTATGATATAAATCTTTCACTATTTATTCAGCACTAATTACAATAGCACATTATCTAAAAGCAGTTTTACAGTGTTTAAAGTCTGAAACCCTAAACAGCAAGCCAAAGCCTTGAGTGACTGAGCAGCATTAACATAATGAGGATTGATGTGCATATTTGTATATAATCAAGCATCCACTTTTACAAAAATAGATAAACTTATTTAGTTTTGTCATTCAATTTATCTGAAAATCCTTCTTCTCTGTGAGAATAAAAGTTGGCAACGGTCTTTGCAATAACATTCTGGCAGAACTGCAAAGCAGCTAGTCCAACTGATGTCAAGTTTCTGTCCATCAGATTTAAGTAAGCGATGTCAACAAAAGTTAATTTGAATGTACCTAATTTAGTTTTGCTGGTCAAATGTCTTTCCAATTCAGTTTCAAGGAATTTAAGATGCTGCAGGGCCAGCACCCATACATCATTTCAAATAGGGGAAACCCTGTGGCTGTTAACACATTGAATCCTAAATTTATCAATGCTCATTACTTCATAAAAATATGGAGCATGTGGAAATAATCAAAATATAAAGATCTCTTATATCCCTCTCATAATTGATTTAATTAGCATCAAGTCACACATACCAATCAGGGTGACATGGTGGCTTAGTGGTTAGCACGTTCATCTCAGCGCTGGGGATACAGGTTCAAATCCCAATCTGGATATTTTTATGCATTTTTGCATTTGGTGGAATGTATTGGTTTCTCCGAGTTCTCTGGTTTCCAAAAACATGTAATTAAGGTAAAATTGCACCATATAGAGTGTGTGCATATGTATGATTAAGTGTGTGCCCAGCGATAGATTGTGCCATGTTTTGGCTGTAACTGCACAGTGCATGCAACAATCTCCCCCCCGCCCCCGTGCATGACCCTTGTATAGGATTAAGCATGGATGGATGGAAGACTGAGATGATTGATGTTAATGCAGTTTTCTGGACATTAATGGTGATCACTTTGAGCATTTTGAGCATGTGACTACACAATCTAAATATTGTAAATTTACTAATAATGTTCTTTTTTGCAGATAATCTTATTTTTGATGTAAATGTGTAATACAAAATGCTTAATTCCTTTAGAAATAGTGTGTAATTTTATCCTGTTTTTATTTTCAGCTGAACCAACAGGCTATGGCAGAACATGCCAAGAACATGTGGTCTTTGCCCAGTAATCTCACTGAAACAGTGAATGCTTGCATAAGTCCTTACTTTCCTGAGCATGTGGATAAAACTAAAGACACTAAACCAGAAAATTCTAACCAATACGGGCAAGTTTTTCGGGGATAATTATTTGAATTCTTAATTTTATCTCTTCAAGTTGTAGAATCAAATAAAATTTTAAGAAATGTTTTAGGGATCATTTATAACCATTGTTGTACTGCTGGAATTGGTCTTTGTGTCAGTGCTTGTAACAACTAAACACATGAATTATAAAAACTGTGCCTTAATTCCATATAATACTGTATTCTTTTTGCAATTGTCTTACTTTAGGTGTGATCTGTTTTAGTCCATATATGTGATCAATCGATCTATTGTTGATGTTTTTTTTGTTAAAATTTTCTTCCACATAAAGGAAAGTGACTGCTTTTCAGTAACTTTATTGATTTTCAGTAACTTACCATGCTGCTGTGCCTGTACTTGGTTTTCCAAGTTTAATTTTCTTAGCAAATCTATGGTTTTATTTCAATAAAAATAAAAATATTGTTTATAGTAGAATGCCATTTTCATGTGTAATGTGAATCGAATAAAATCTTAATGTAGCATTCTGTTGTAATGCTATATTACACTAATTGTTGTGAACTTTAAAAATAAAAGTTTAAGTTTTAACTTAATTTTCATTTTACAAAAATACACAACATTTCTAAAATAATGTATCTAAAACATTTCATACAGCTATTCATTTTAGCAGCTTTTTAGACTCAACAGTGTAACGAATGTACAAAGGACATCAGTTTTGGATCAGTTTTGACAAATTTTAACAATCTAAAAAAACACAGACAGAGAAAATGACACACACACAAACAAACTCGAACTAACATTCATACACAATTATTTATTTTCTGAATGTATATCTTATTTAGGTTTGCAGGATCTTAGAGTTTGAAAGCTATAGAAACACGTATACATATACATGGTTGAACTGTTATGAACATTACAATCAATAAACACAAGAAAATGGGGACTCTGCCCTCCAGGTGTCGAAGGCTAAATGACCCTTCCACACAAGTGCATGTTAAAGCTCTTGTAAAAGTACAAAAACAATGTATCTCTTTTTTACACATTAACTATCATAACCACTAGTGGGAATATTTTATACAATGTAAACAGTACAGCATCTATTAGTTTAAAATTACTCATGGCATGTTATCCAAGTCCAGAAACATGAAATTACAAAGCTACAAAACAAAATAAAAATAAAAAACAAATAGCTAGCTGTAAATAAGAGATGTAGGTCTGTCTGTGTGTTTGTGTGTGTGTGTGTGTGTGCGTGTGCATGTGCTTATGCAAGCTTAAAAGTAATGTTGTAATGCTTTAAAAATACATGTGACATAATGACAGTAATGGTCTATTTCACATGACCCACATTATTATTTATGCACTCTGATGTTTTAAATTGGATGGAGATGCAGTGCTGCAGCTAGGTTTACCAAACTGACTCAGCTGTGCTGCGTTGTAAGACAATTTGAGAAAAAATGACACATTAAGCTCCAATATTTCATACTTATTGTGTAAATTGTAGAACTCTTAAATTGCCAACCAACACTAAGTGCGTGATAGTGTTAAGTAAGCAATAATTTTTTTGTTGTTTTTTTGATGTTTTGATAATTACATAAAACAAGATGATTACTCTTTATTTAAAGTCTGTAAAGAGCAAATTTTTATAAGTCATTATGCACTACTATGTATGCAGTCTCTTTCAAACAGGTAATTAATGCCACTTTACTTTATGTCTGTAAAGAAAGCTTATAAGCTCTTATAAAGTTATGAGCACTTATTGTATAATTAGTAGATGAACAGTTAAAATATATAATTTATAATTATGGCATATTCTTATAACACTTATAAGTGTTTATGACAAGTATTATAAATCATTATAAATACCTTATACGTAAAGCTTTATAAATGCACTTATAATGCATTATGAATACTGGAATTAGGTAATGTGTTACCACATTTAAAAAATTTAATTTTATTTAATTTTATTATAATTATTTGAATTAAACATAAAAGCTCCCGTTTACACTTGTGTGAACTTTATACATACTGAAAAATATGTAAGATAATAAATACTGAAAGCTTAACTTCAAGTAAAGCTTTTCAAAAATTATATAAGATTAAATGTTCAGTTTTGTATGTAATCAGTGCGTTACAAAACTAAACTAAGCATTAACAAAACTATTATGTGATGTGACCAAAAAGGGGGGACACTTTTCCCAGCAGATTGTTCACTTACTCTCTCTTCACACACCATAATGAGTACATGAATAATTATGAATCAATTGCAGTCTTATTAAATCATTATCACACCTCAAGCTGGTAGCAGAGGAGTTTTATCATCACTTGATGATAAGAGGAGTCACTTGAAACGTTTTGTACACTGCGTGCAGAATTATTAGGGAAATTGTATTTGAGAGGATTATTTTCATTATTGAACAACTAAAGTTGTGCAGGTAACGATTACTGTGCAGAATTATTAGGCAACTTAATAAAAACCAAATATATGCCAATCTCACTTGTTTAGTTTCACCAGGTAAACCAACATAACAGAAAATTTAGAAATAAACATTTCTGACATTCAAAAACAAATCAGTGACCAATATAGCCACCTTTCCTTACGATGACACTCAAAAGCCTTACATCCATAGAATCTGTCAGTTGCTAGATTTGTTTATGATCAACATTGCATGCAGCAGCCACCACAGCCTTCCAGACACTGTTCAGAGAGCCGTACTGTTTTCCCTCCCTGTAGATCTCACATTTTATGAAGGACCACAGGTTCTCTATGGGGTTCAGATCAGATGAACAAGGGGGCCATGTCATTATTTTTTCTTCTTTTAGACCTTTACTGGCCAGCCATGCTGTGGAGTATTTGGATGCATGTGTTGGAGCATTGTCCTGCATGAAAATCATGTTTTTCTTGAACGATACAGATTTCTTCCTGTATCACTGCTTGAAGAAGGTGTTTTCCAGAAACTGGCAGTAGGTCTGGGAATTGAGCTTCAATTCATACTTAAACCGAAAAGGTCCCACAAGTTCATCTTTGATGATACCAGCCCATACCAGTACCCTACCTCCACCTTGCTGGTGTCTGAATAGGAGTGGAGCGATCTGCCCGTTACTAATCCAGCCTCGGGCCCATCCATCTGGCCCATCAAGAGTCACTCTCATTTCATCAATCCATAAAACCTTTGAAAAATCAGTCTTAAGATATTTCTTGGCCCAGTCTTTACGTTTTTCTTGTTCAAAGAAACATGCTACTTGCGACTCTGTTGGCTATTTGCCATAAAACACTTGATTGTTCGGTGATCCCGCTTTAAAAGTTTGGCAATTTCAAGACTGCTGCAAGACATCTCACAATTTTGGACTTTTCAGAATCCGTCAAATCTCTCTTCTGACCCATTTTGCCAAAGGAAAAAGTTGCCTAATAATTACGCACACTTTATATAGGGTGTTGATGTCATTAGACTACACCCCTTCTTATTACAGAGATGCACATCACCAGATGTTACTTAATTGGTAGTTGGCTTTCAAGCCTATACAGTTTGGAGTAGGACAATATGTATAAAAAGGATGATATGTACTTATTTGCCTAATAATTCTGAACACGGTGTATAGTCTCACTTTTTATTAAGCTGTTAGCAAAGCAGCATACACTGAAGTTCAATGTTATTGGCTTCATATACAATGGCAACATTATATATATATATATATATATATATATATATATATATATATATATATATATATATATATATAAATAATATATTTGAAACAAGCCTACATTATTTGCCAGGCATTTTTCTTATAACTCTATCATAACCACTAAGTAATTATTGTTATTTTATTAAGGAATAATGCCAAACCTCAGGTATTCTTGTTATATTATTTTCAGCTTGTTTTGTCTGTTAATAGGACATATGTTTCTAACTGAGAAACCTCCTTAATCTGCAACCCTTTTTGCTGCTGTGTTGGGTGCCTCATCTTGAATTCAAATTGATATGCCAGGCTGTCTAGTCATTCAAAAAAGGATTGTAGGACTGCCCAGTCGTTAGGAACTATTGTTTTACAACCCCAACATAATTAATGATCATGATAATTCAAACCACATGAGGATGTGCTTGTTGTAAACTTTACACTATGATTCTTTTACATTGCATTTGTTTGTTATTTTAGGTCTGTATAAAAAAAGGCTAGTCAGTAGAAAATAAAATCCGTGTGGGTTTCCTCCAGGTTTTCTAGTTTCCTTCACAAAAACATGTTTACAAACATGGATTCAAGGTAAATTGAAAGCTCTAAATTGCCCCATATAGAGTTTTTTTTTTGTGTGTTGTGAGTAAATGTGCTCAGCGTTAGATTGCTGCCCTGTCCGGAGTGTATCTGCACAGTGCCCGAAACTTTCTTTACTGAATGGGCATGGAGAGTGGCCAATCCTGTGCTCTGACACAAATCATCAAGTTGTAATAGTTGTAAGTTGCTTTGGATAAAAGCTCCTGTTAAATGACATGTAATGTAAAGGCAAATATGCCATTTATATCTATTGATTTATGCACAGCACATACATATTACACTTATTCATGATGCAGACAGATAAACACACACTTTATTTTAATATAGAAATATTGAAATATAGAATTTGAAAATCAATCTTTTTGATTGAAAAAAAAACACTAAAATGTGGACTCTTCCAAAAATCTTGATCACAACAGATCATGTTTCAACTGTTTTTTTAAAAAAAAAATTTGAGTAATTTTAGGTGACTTTGGAATCAAAAAATTCTAAGGCTAAATTTTGAATATTGCTTTATTTTTGTATAATACATTTGCAGGTTCCATTTTTGGATGCAGTAGATACTGTGTATACTGAGGTAAGTGACAAAGTACTTCCAAGCACATAAATCAAGCCCACAGACCAAAACCCCTTAGTTGTCTGATGGCCAGTTCTTGCAGTTTTTTTCCACCTGAGCACCAAGATTTCTCCAGATGACCTGGATCTTGTTATGATATGAACTCAGTTACACCTCAATTGTTTGCAATATTGCACTGAAAAGCATTTAAAATATTTTTAAACTGACCAAGATATATTTTACAAAGTTTGGCACAGTGTAAAGTCTTTAGCAGATGCTCCATTTATACATATATGGCCTCACTTGTTAAAATGCTGAGAACATTCTCATACTTATTTCCAGAGAGTGTGTGTAATAGACATACTTTTTTGAATATATTTATATTTAAGAAATACAATTAAGTTAATCATTGAAAATGCAGAAAAACATTTGTCCTTTTCTAAAAATAGGTATTATAGAAACAAACAACCAAAAGAACTATGAGATAAAGTATTTCTCGTTTCCAACAATTGTTACAAACACTTGTACATGATTACATATACTATTTTATACATATAGAGCATTAAAAATATATATGCATAAAAACATCTGCTGATCTATCTGTCCTGGTAAAACCTGTCCCCTTAGATACTTTCCAGTTGCATCACCACTTGTCCATAAAAACAACTGCAAGAGTTCCCAAAGGTAATAGAACAAAACAAACCAAGAAGCACAACAACACCCCAGTTTCTTATTGGTAATCTGCTTCTATATTTAACACAATTTCATGACAGACAAAATGTGAATATATAAGGAATGTTAAGAAAACTTACATATTCCAGTAATAAAACTCCCATGATTCTTTTTTTCTGATCCATAGCTGCCAAACAGGATTTGTAATTGTTGTTTTGGGTTGAGGTCTGAATTGATCATCTTTTAAGTTATATTAAGTAAAACATATTAAATACATGTAAAATGGTTAAAACAAACTAACCAAATTCTTTAAAGGTTTAATAACTGAGTTTTATTAGGCAAAATTTTTAAAAAATTTTTAATTTGAGCTTTTTTGATATCTACATCATGCACACTTGGAACTTTGAATACAGTTAGAGAGTTTGTATACAGAGTTTATCAAATCATCAGAACTCTAAAGTCTTTAAAATAAACACTTAAAAATAAATGTTTATAAAAAAGCATATTAAGTGCTGTTGCTTCTTTTTTTTTAGTGCTTTCCATAAAACCAGCTTTAATAACTTCAAGGGAATACAAGTCAATTGCAAAACCGCTTTTTTAACTGTGAGAAAAGACACAATTTATGTCTATAATCAACAATGATGCCGTTAAGTACAATGTGTCTTAGAGTTGAGGGGAAATGAGCCATTAATTGAAAGTTGCAAAGAGAAAGGATGTTTTTACCAAGCCCAACTGAAGATATTCATTCATTCATTCATTATCTCCCGCTTATCCTGTATTAGGGTTGCGGTGGGGTTCCCCATGCCCATCCAGGGGAGAACGTCTCGGGCGCTGGGCAGATAGACCCAGGACAGGGCGCCAATCCATCGCTGGGCACACACTCACTCACACAGACACACTCTGTAGGGGGCAATTTTTTTGAGAATTCAATTAACTTGATCCATGTTTTTGGACTGTGGGAGGAAACCGGAGAACCCGGAGGAAACCCACGCAGACACGGGGAGAACATGGAAACTCCACCCAGATGGGGATTCGAACCGGGAATCCCTAGATCTGAGAGGCGAACGTGCTAACCACTAAGCCACCGTGCCGCCCCTAACTGAAGATATAATCCTATTAAACTATAGTTTCCTAGGTATTGAATAAAATATTATTTGGTTGTTGGCTGTTTTTTAAATAAATAATTTAACTTAGGACAAGTAGTTAACCTTGATGAAAAAATACACATTAAAAAAGTAGACAATGGTAAAAATGATCAATGGAAATTATGTTTTCAATGTTTGTGCATTCATTATCTTTCACTTTATCCTCTATATATACACTATATAGGGGCAATTTAAAGCAGCCAATTTCAATACATGTTTTTAGACTGTGCGAGAAAACCAATGTATTTGGACACGGGGCGAAACCCAGATCAGGATTCAAACCTGGATCCCCAGTTGAGAGGCAAACATGCTAACCACACTGTGCCATCCAACAAACTGAGATTTAACTGTACTTAACTAACATCTACTTTTGACTTCACAATGCTCAATATATGATTCTGATTTTTCTTCTTAGACAGAACTGGATTGTAAGCAAGACTGTCAAACGCATGCATCCTGTTTATGATGCCACACTATGGCAAAATGTGTTAAAAAAGAATGTTAATAGTATGGTAATAGAATGCCACCACGGCCAAAATGATTAAATGACAGCAACTTAGCCACAATGTGGTATACCACAAAGTTACAGCACAAGTTTGCTAACTGCTAAGGCACATAATGCATAAATATCATGGACCCTTTGCAAAGTTCCAAAACTTTTTTGTGTCTTCTGCATGCTAGCCTAACATCCAAGTATTAGTGGAGTTGTTATAAAGCTCTGCTGCCACTAGACTCTGAAGAAGTATAAATGTGGTACGTGGAATGAAGAATCACATTTCTCTACCTAGCAGTCTGATGGATGAGTCTCTATGTGGCAAATGACAGGAGAACATCACTTTCATGACTGCATTGTGCCAACTGTAAAAGCTAGTGTAGGATAATTCTAGTGTTGATATTCAGGGGTTGACTTAAGTGCCTTAAGTATAGTAACTAAAACCTTAATGTTATAGCATTCCAAAACATTAAACAAATGCATTCTTTCAAATTAGTGGAAACAATTTGTGTAATGCCAATTTATCTTCCAGCAAGATGAATGCTCTTTTGAATGTATAAGCTAAAGTCACAAAGACATACTTCAAAATTCACAGAAGAGTAAATGCTGTCATACGCTTCAATCAACAACTGGTTACAAATTACTGCCTGTGGTTTTAAAATGAGATGTCAATAAAATTTCTGTAGCTGAAAGACAGTATGTGGGTTTTCTAATACTCATCTCTTTATAATGTATGTTTCTATTAAATTTGATATGGAGGCTGCTGGGAAAATAGAAACCTTATGCAGTTACTGGATGATAATTTTACAAAACTGCTAAAAACTTGATCAGGCATAAAACTGAAACAAATTAGTGACACACTGTCTAGCTTGATCGCTCTAACAGAAGTTTATAGTGGTTTGTGCTACCTAACTGATTATATTTAATCGCCAACTGATGCATGACTCTTGACCCACAAAGATAATAGAGTAAATAACAGGTGTGTGACATGTAGACAGAAGGTTGAATTTAAAAATCTAAATAGCCAAATCCCCAGTGATAGATTGGCGCCCTGTCCTTGTTGTATCTGCTCAGCGCCCACCGCTATCCCTAGTTGAGGATAAAGTGGAAGATAATGGATGGGTGGATGGATGGATGGATTAATAGACAAATCTGGGATTTGGGTGAGCTGACAACCTGATCTTGTGAACTTGAGTCAAAATATAAGATATTACATATTTCAATTTCAATATTGTTCCATGTAAAGTTATGAATATCATTTACTTATAAAACCCAAAACACATGTCTTCCGGAAGTACTTGCAATAAAAAAAACAACACAACAGGGTAAATCTAGGCTTTGTATTTGTATTGTATAATGATCGAATTGATAATACTACTGTGTAACTGGTTTCTTCTTATAAAATGAATTGTCATATTTGTAAGTCGATTTAGCGTCTGCCAAATGACTAAATGTAAATGTAAGCACAAATAAAAACAACAATCATGGTAATAAAAACAAAACAGACGATTGTCAAAATGAATATGATCAAACAGAAACACAGAGCCATTAGTGCTTCCTGCCAATTTTGCTCCCGTCTTAACATTTTCATAATATGTCACAAATTCTAAATTTGTTTGTATTACAGAATGCAATCCAGTTATTCAGTACCAAATTAGGAAATATTTTAATTTTTTTTACATTTGTCCATTAAATCTGTCTAAAGACACAACCTTTATTCATTTATTATAAATAGAAAACCACAAGAACATATTTCAACTTCAATTTTAAATGAAAATAAAAAAATAATTAACTGTACCTCAAACGAATATGTTAAAAAACAAAACTAGAAAGTGAAACTAAGCAATAAAGTTTCTTAGAGGGCTTCTTTTAGAATAATTTTCAATATTTTTAGACTTAGCCATCCAGCTGGTTAAGCAGAATTGTCCCCTGGTGGTTAATATACCCACACCCACACACCTAACTGCAACTCACACATTAAGATAGAATGAGCTTTAATTTCTAATTAGAAATTCTGTAAGGTTGTGGGCTAAGTGATAAATGGAAATTCTGTATTAATGGCAACACCTCCTTTTTCCATGTACGTTTGCCCAATTACACAGTCTCTCATCTCAAGCGTGTTGTTTCTGTTGCCTGTATAACTAACAAAGTAACTAACTAACTACAGTATATATATATATATACCAACCTATGCACATTTTAGTTTTATGATTTAGCATTTCTGTCAATCACTAATCTAATATTTTTTGTATAACCACAGTTTTTTAGAACTGCTTCACATCTGTGTGTCATAGAGTCATGTAAGGCAACATGAATTCTTCCAGTATTTTGATGTATGCAAACTGGTCAATGATCCCTAGTATGTGGTAAATAGGCAAAGCACCATAGTATGAGAAACATGACCATATCATGATATTTGCACCACAATGCTTTACTGTCTTCAGAGTGTACTGACTGGCTTGCGGCCTTTGGATAAAAAAACAAGTTTACTTTCAATAGTCAATAAAATGTTTTTCCATTCCTCTTTTGGTGTTCTTTAGGAAATTGTACTCGCTTCAGTACATGTCTTTTTTTTTTAACAGTGGGACTTTGCAGGGAATTCTTGCTAATAGATTAGCTTCACACAGGTGTCTTCTAATGGTCACAGTACTCACGGGTAACTTCAGACTGTCTTTATGCATCCTGGAGTTGATCATTGTCTGAGCCTTGGCCATTCTGGCTAATTTTCAGTTCATTTGAATGATGAATTCCGTATTCTTCCACATTAGAAATCTTTTTAGCTGATCAGCCTATAATTGCACCTTTTTAGTTTTAGTTTTACCCTCTCCAATCAACTTTTTAATTAAACTTCGCTGTTCTTCTGATCAATGTCTTGAACGACCCATATTTCTCAGGCGTTCAAAAAAAAATGCATATACATCATGTACTGGCTTCACCCCAATTTTGAATACAACCGTATATAAATAGAGCAAACTTTAGGAAATGTTTAAACCCATTTGTTCTAATTATTGCCACTGTGTAAATTAATAATGTTGAGTTTTTAACTAATTAAAAATGTGCTTTAATGTCCTGTTCTACAATGATCACTTTGATGTAATCTTTTATTTCCAAACATAACATTGCATAACAGATTAAGACAATCAACTGTGTGTGCAAAATTAGTTTTCTGCTCAATTTTTGTGCTATTTATAATTAATAGATAAACCTACAAGGTTCATTTATTTGTTTATTCATTATCTTCTGCTTTATCCTCTATTAGGATCGCAAGGGGAGGGGAGGTTCCCCATGCCAATCCAGGAGTGAAGATTCACTCGCAGGGCAAATACACTTAGGACACATCTTACGTCTTATGTCAAATCTTAATCTGGGTGGAGTTTCTGTGTTCTCCCAGTGTCCACATGGGTTTCCTCCGGGTTCTGCTGTTTCCCCACAGTTCAAAAAAACATGGATTCAAGGTAAATTGCCTGCTTTTAATTACTCCTCTTTAGTCTGTGTGTGAGTGTGTGTGTGCCCAGCAATAGATACCCTGTGTACCGGGTGTATCTGCTCAGCACCCAAAACTTTCTCACCTGGATGGGCATGGGAAACCCTCCCGCAACCTTAGTAGAGGATTAAGCAAAAGATAATAAATAAACGAATGAATGAATCATGTATGGTTTATCTATTTATTATAAATTGAGCACAAATCCTAATTTTGCACACACAGTTGACAACAAGAAAGTAGATTAGATCAAAGTAACCATTACAGAACAGGACAATAAAGCACTTTTTTTTATGTTGGAGTAGATTATTTAAAGACTCAACACATTATTCTTTAACACAGTGTCAACAATTAGAGCAAACTGGGTTTAAACATTTAATTAAATAAAAAGGGATAAGTCATTTAGTTAATAAGAATAAAAAAAAAGGATATTTTATGCAAAACATTTATGAGGGTCAGTGCTTATAAATATCTACAAGGGTTAATGCTTCAGTGCTGTACAAAGATGAAAACGACGGATTTAAAAATACAGACATCAACTGCCAACCTAACTTCCATAAAAAGTTCGTCTATCACTTGGTACTAAGTACTGTTTTTGCCTTGTGATTCTGGCAGCATGCTTCAAATAGGCTCAATTTATTAACCACTATCCCTTGCTAAATTTAATGACAAGGACCATATGGTCTGACAAAAAATAAATCAAAATCCTGTTGCCCTTTACTCCACTCAACTAATCATTTAGATGTATAGACCAATGAGTGTAATATTTGTCCTTACCCAAAATATGAATTGTAAGTAAAACAAAATTCACCAATGTTATGAAATGCATCTATATAATGGTGTATAATACCACAACATGCTATCAAAACAGCTCTGACCCCTTAAGGAGTCATGTCTGCCTGGGAATCCACAGCACTTGGGATCCAGGTTAGAATCCAAATAAAGGTGGAGTTTCTGTGTTCCCTGCAAGTCTGCGTGGGTTTTTTAGGGTTATCCCATTTCCAAACACCTGTATTGATGGTGAATTGGCTGCTCTATATGTCCCCTATATTATATGTGTGTGTGTGACTGTGTGCCCAAAAATGAATTGGCGTCCTGTCCTGGGTGTGTCTGCCCAGCGCCCTAAAATTCCTCACCTGAATAAGCATGGGAAACTCCCACATGACCCTTGTAGAGGATTAAGAAAAAGATAACAAAATGAGAAGTTAGTTATAGAATGACACAATACTGTAGTATACCAGTACCATACAAAATATTAATTACATTACAGACATTGAGGCTAAAAAAGATTTGTCCAGGTTCTCACCTGGCCTTACAGTTAAAAAAGTACCACGGTATTGTTGCTGTTAATATTCAATATCAAAAGAATATCTGGAGAAATTCTGCAACAATAACATGAGCATGAACTAAACTAGTTCAAAACAACAATCCAGTGATGGCTATTGCAACAGTATCAGAATCCCATAATATAGAAAATATAGATAGTCATAAGATTTTTAAATCCCATATAATTACAAGTAAGTATTTACATAAAATTAAGACAGCATCCATATAATTAACTGTTAAAAATTAATATAAATATATGTTTAATTCCTTGTGTATTATGAAGAAATCTTCAATGCATTAAGCATGCACTTTGGTTACTAAACATCCTTGTTTTAACCTTGAGTGAAGTGCATATTCACTGCATATTCTTATCCCATATTTAAGACATGAGTACATTATTCCTTATACAAGTGTTTAAACCAATGCATAACTGTTTGGTTTTGTTTTCCTAAATAATTATGCTTTACAAAATAGTATATATTTCACTTTTCTTGTCTGAGAGCAGAGGATAAGATTCTGAATGGATGCTATAACAGCACCAGGCCTCAAATGGCAGTTGCCGTAGCAACGTGGGGCGGGCATGCAGACAGAGGGAGGTATAAAATGGCTTACAGTGCCTGTCTGAGACACAGAAATTCTGAAGCATCAGGGAGGACAAGATCAAGACTGACATCAACTATCACAACACCTGAAAGAGTCAGAGCAAAAAGCCATTTCATCATGCTGCGTCCAAAAGACCTGTGCCAGGGATCTGGCACTAAAACCTTCCTGGAGGCAATGAACAGTGGCAAGGTGCACTTGGCTCGCTTTGTACTGGATGCTCTGGATGGCCGCATTATCAATTCAAAGACGGAGAGCAGCCGCACACCTCTTATGTTAGCTGTGTGCCTTCAGGAACAAATCACCAGGTCCAAGTTCACGCAACTTCTGCTGGAGAAGGGCGCAGATGTTAACAGCCAGGATGAACAGGGTCGCACTGCTCTTAGCCTGGCATGTGAGCTTGGCCATCTGGATGTTGTAAAGCTCTTGGTGCAATTTAATGCCAATCCTGAGCTCACTGACACCTGGGGCAACAGTGCACTGATGTATGCAGCTTATGGTGGACACAGTCATATACTGGACTTTTTAATCCGGGCTTTCAAGAGGCTTGGTTTAAGGATAAACCACACAAATCATGCTGGCCACTCAGCCATTCAAGTAGCTGAACACTTAGGACATGCCAGTTGTGTTGATGTACTTAATGGCACAGGAAAAAGGGGAATCATCAACATTGAACAACCAGAGGAATTGCTAACAGGACCCCAGGAAGCACCTTGGCCTAATCGCCTCCCAAAGCAGATGTTAGAAAAGTTCTCAAAACAATACAAAAATGAAGAGGGATTGCCAACATTGTTTCAGAGGCAAGTGTGGATTGGAGAAGGCAAAAAACAAAGGAGGAGATTCAGTCAGCAGACCTCACCAACCAGGACCAGCTCGAGCAAAATCCAAAGTTTGCCTAAGTTTCCAGAGAGATTTTTTAATGAGAGTGAACAACATGACCTGCTTTCTTTCAAACAGATCCAGAACCCTAGAAAGCAGTCATATCAGGGAGAAACGTGTGAATTCAACCAATCTTCAAAGCAATTTAAAAGAGCCTCTCTGCAGGAGGATAAACCTTTTCGGTTTTACTGCAACAACACGTTTGGTCTAGCTAAACCAGCTAAAGTATGTCAAAGACTAAAGGAGGAGGTCCAGGTACCAGGTGTTCTTGAGGATGCTACAGTCAAAACACAGCACACAGACCACGCAAAAGAAAAAAGAAACCTGATTAAGCATGGCAACATTATCAAGAACGAAAGACCTAGTAAACTTCTGTTTAGTCCGGAAGAGGTGACACGAGAGAAAATCAAAATCAGACCTGCAGGATTTCAGGGACTGGGAACTCGATTGCTGAGACGCTTTACTGCCCCTGAATTCATGGGACTGGTAAGAGAGAGGTCATCTGCAACTTTTAACAAAGGAAAAATTGTAAGATCAGAGACATTTCCACTTTCACACACTCATAAATTAATTAACAGTCAGCCAAGTATAGACAGTATAAGTGGGGTGAGATGTGAATTTGAAGGCAGTCCTTTGGGTCGTCACACTTAACCTATAGAGTCAGTCAGTAACACCCAAGCTGAAAGGCAGTGAAAAAAAATATATATATCATGCAGGGATTATAAACAGACCATTATTAATTGTCAGACAATAGGAAACACTCTAGTCACAAATAATTATTGTACATGTGTAATAAAAAAACATTTAAAAATTTAAAAACTATTTTTTGTGATCTGTAGCAGTGGTAAATTTTAAGCCTTGGTAAAATTACATTTACACTTTTGCTTTGATTTCTGTTCATTCAGTAAAACTGATTCCTGGTTATACTATATAAATATCAAACAATTTGATTTGATATCCAGTACACCTATTACAATGCATAATGATTTGGACTGAATCTTTTCTAAGAAATATAAATGTAAATAAGCATTACTTCAAATGGTTAATGAATAAAATGCTGTAAGTGCTCTGTGTTGTGGTGTGTACACACAGTGACAGCGTTTTTTTTTTTTTTTTAACAACATTATGATGTATAGTACCCTATACATACTTGATTGACATATGTTCTATTAAGAAAACAGGTTGATTATCAATTATAAAAACATTTTTAAATGTTATTAAATGTTCCGACTACTACTTGCACCTCTCTCTCTCCCTCTCTCTCTCTCTCTCTCTCTCTCTCTTTATATATATATATATATATATATATATATATATATATATATATATATATATATATATATAATGTATAATGTATATTGTTTGTATGTTTCAACATAACTGTGATTTTAAATATTATATTTTACTATGCATATTGCGATTGTCAATCATTGATTATCCTACATTAATAAAAGAAAAAGACTTGCGTGAGTTTTGTGTCAAATGACAACGGAACTGCCGAAGAACATTTAATATGCCTCATTTATTCATCTTACAAAATTTAAATTATTGTATATTTCCCATATTTTAAACAACCAACATATAAATCAACCCCACAATAAAGAAATAAAAGATGGTGTACAAATTGTACTTCGCTGGTGAGAGACATTAGTTGGGGCCATCCAGTGTGCTTTCACAGACATAACCACATTTTCCTCACCACACCCACACGTGTACACTTTCCCACTGGAAATCTTATTGTTATTAATTATGTTAACATAATTCACAGTAAAATGAGTTGGATAATAAAATGCCAATGTGAACTTCATCATCTTAAGTGTAAACATTCACTCTTCATTTCACTCTGTAAACAAACACACTGAAGCCAAATGACATGTTTCCTTTTCACACTCAATTCAATAATGATAAATCAAAAGCAAGTACAGTACTGAATCAGAATGTAGATCTATATACACATTATTTCCCAGGTCATTTCTATTTCAGTTGCACACTGTTAGCTTTAGTGCAATATTTACAAATTCCACATTTTGCAAAAATTAATTCAAATTCAGAACACCTATCAGTTAAGTAGGTAGGCCACCCAGCAAATCAGCAGATGTTTGATCTAATGGTTCATTAAAAGGTTCCACTAAAGCATCTGAAAAACAGTTCACGTCCAAAAATAAATTCTGGCTAAAAACGCAGCCTACTTGTTCCACTGGCATGCAAATCCAGGGCAAGGTCCAGGGGTCTCTTTGTGATAAAAAATATTAATACACAAGCCTACTGCCAAAAGTTTTCATGTTAGCACCAAATGTGCCTTTTCAAACATGACATTTGTTCAACCTTTATACAGGTGAAGTCATTATAATCTTGCATCAGGTTCTAAAGTATTTGACTCATTGGTGGAGTTTTCATCTACTTCAGCATTTATCATAAAGTTTTGTACTTTTCCTAAAAGTCAATCACCTTCTTCTGCTCATTGCTTTGCACCTGAATACTCAATAGTGTCCTTTAGACTCGGAACTCCAAAAGCAATGGAGTGTTACGTAGACTAGACCAAAAGGGAACAAAAAAGGAGAAAATGGCCTCAGCAGCGCGACATGCGCTTTCGGTACTGCTCAACAAGTGGGACGAGGCACTGTGGAGAGCTACTCTGCAGTAGGAAGGGGTGCTCCAGCAGGTCAGTGGCACTGGAACGCTCTACAGGGTCACGTGTCAACATGCGATCCAAAAAATCCTTTAGCATTGGTGACACCTAGAAAAAAAGCCAAAAGAAGGTAAGATGATAATTAATTATAATAATATGATAAGTTATTATATACATTATATCGGCATAAAATAATTCTGACATATTAACAGATGGCAAAGTAACAAAGTAAAAGCCATGGTGTAAGAAAGAACCATGAACCACCACCAACTAGAAAATATACCCAAACAAAATAGTCACTACAGACCTTTAATTACTTGTTTAAGTACTTAATTTATGTCTCAGATATTTCTCCACACTTTCTTATTAAAATATTTGTGACAAAATGTTCAAAAATTGCATATTTTGTGCCTATTGTGCATAAAAAAGTAAGAAAGTAGTCTGCTTCTTATTTGCATCATATACACAATAAAAAGGCCAACAAAGATGGTATATGTCAGTGTCATATATATGTACCAAACAAGTGTATGCTGGCATTCATTACAATTTTAAAGTTTAGTTTATTGATGCATAGTATTATGCACTACTCACAACTAGCAAATGTATTAGGTTTGAATTAAAGACATTAGGTTTTGGATTAAAGTGTCCTTAATTAGGTTTAACTATTTAAAGATTTATTATTGGTGTAACTATTATTATTATATTTAACTATTATTTTATACTTTTAAATGACTTTGCATTAAGTTTCTTTTATTATTACTACTTTGTAATGATGTCCAAAAATGGAGATAATGTGAAAGCTCAGTGTTATCTTTACCTTTTAGCTCTTAATGTACGACTACTCATTTTTGGTGGAAGTTAGGTGAGCTGTTTTGAAATTCAAAATGCAAACAAATATGGTCACTCCCTTCAATGGATCCTTTAAGACCGTGTACCCAAAACACACACACACACACACACACACACACACACACACACACACACACACACACACACACCCCCCCCCCCCCCCCCCCCCCCCCCCCCCCCCCCCCCCCCCCCCCCCCCCCCCCCCCCCCCCCCCCCCCCCCCCCCCCCCCCCCCCCCCCCCCCCCCCCCACATGCACAAACAA
This sequence comes from Corydoras maculifer, assembly GCA_019802435.1. Lineage (NCBI taxonomy): Eukaryota > Metazoa > Chordata > Actinopteri > Siluriformes > Callichthyidae > Corydoras > Corydoras maculifer. The sequence continues at coordinate 2,213,291 of JAFMOD010000299.1, read as the reverse complement.
TATTTTATTTTATTTGGCATCCAATATGATATGTCACATAAGCAAGGTTATTTCTGACACAACTCCATTTTTTTGTTTGTGGTTGCTATAAAATGGCTGATATTATACTTTTTTTTACATATAGGGACTTAGGCTTCTTAATAGTTTACATTTTTATAAACATAGATATGTTAAGGATGTGATGAAAGCTTTGATTTTAGATTTGTATGGAGTTACCTGCTGAAGATTTCGTATTGTGGGTGCTGGTTCATCTCTCAGACGTTTCATAGCAATTACTGGAGTTTCACTAAAGTAAGGAGGTTCCCCATCCACCATTTCCACCACCATGATGCCCATGGACCACACATCCACCTTATGTCAGAGAAATTAAAACAAAAGAAACAATACAGATGATAGATTACATTGGATTGTACAGAAAGTAATAGCTAGTTATATGTATGTAGGTTATTGTTCCTGACTAACTAACAAACAGCAAATAAACAATTTCCACATCACCTAAAAATTTGTTTATTGTCATTATCATCATTATTATTGATATAAGATTTTCAAGCTTCATATTTTTTAACTAAATATCAATTTGGCTTTTTCAGTTTTGCTTAGTGTTTTTTTTTTCCTTTTACAATACCGTTTTCTAATTGTATAAAATTGTTGGTCAATTCTCAGTTCCTGTTTAAAACCTCTTACCTCAGTGCCATATGGTGACTTTGAAATAACTTCCGGTGCCATCCAATATGGAGTCCCAACTAATGATTTCCTCTTAGGAATATCTTTGCTTATCTGAGCACAAAACCCAAAATCTGAAAGTTTGATCTAAATGGGGGAAGAAAAATAATGTGTTTTAACTCATAAGATGTGGTAAAATAATGTTTAACAAAGCTGTTTTTAGTTTAATAATTTAAATCACAAGAAAAACTATGATGTAAAACAAGTTAAAATGCAGAAACAATAAAAACTGAAGATAAAAAGTAATGATGGCTCCTACCCTTCCATCCAGTGAAAGTAGAATAGAGTCACTTTTGATGTCACGGTGGATGACTCCTTGCGAATGGAGGTAAGCCAGAGCTTGTAGGACAGCTTCGCACACTGTGGCAATCTGTTCCTCACTCAGCCTGTACATATCAATACTTTCAAATTGATCATAGGCAGGTGCAGCAGTTCATGTTACATGCCCACTTTTTAAAAATATTTGGTAACTGTGAATAATGTAAATAGTAACAGAAAGCAATGAACACATTTCATTCCAAATAAAACATAAACAACATAGAGATTGTAAATGATTTAATTAAAAAGAGGTTAATTAATCCGCAACAAACTGCATTTAAAATGTATCTGTGGTAGGATAAATCAAATATGAAATACTTGAAAACCAAAGATGCTGAGTCCTGCCGACTCCAAATGACAGAGAACATCCAGCATGTTATCAGCGGAGTTCAAAAGCCTGCATTTTTGATGTTATGGGGTTGCATTAGTGCCTATGGGTTTGGCAGGCAGCTTATATATATCTGAAAAAGCACCATCACTACTAAAAATATACATTGAGGCTTTACAGCAACATTTACATTCATGTCTCTTTTTGGAAAAGCCTTTCATATTTTAGAAAGACATTGCTTAACCATATACTGCATTCAGCAGAATAGACTGGCTTTGCCGTAGAAGAATTTGACAGGATTAGAGAGGTGGAAGAAAAGGTGGTGACGTCGATAATGGACTTATAATGATGATAGTTAATTAATGCACCTGTCACAGCTCCGCCTAATAAAGTATGCATTCATTAAAAAAAAGATATCATGGACCATAAGCAGGGCATTTGGCACAAACATCAGCCAGCACATGTATTTTAATGTGTTCCAAGTAATGTGGGAAAAAATCCCGTTCCTATTGGGAGAAATCCTAGAGCATTAAATTTTAATTTGAATTTGCAATTCATTGCATTTTGGTTTTTATTTACATTCAGTGCAGTGTTCAAACTTTTTTGGAATTGGTGTTCTAAATTCAATTTAAAATGGGTCTAAACAAAATAAGTTGAACAGCACAAAAATTCCTTTTAACAAATTCAGGTGTTTCATACAGTCACATTGCTATCACGGTTATAAAATCATAGCGCTATGTTTCAAAGTTTGTGGGAACAAATTCAGAAAAGCCTCTCTTTCAGCTCTACTATTGTCCTAGTACACAGAGTGTGGTTTATAGTTGGGTGAGGTTTGTGTGAAATGATTTGATTGGTCAACATAAAACCTTTTTCTTAACCTCATCAAACATCTTTGGTATTAATAGATTGCAAGCAGACCCTTCATCTAACCTTAGTGTTTGACTTCCCAAATGTTCTACTGGTAAAAAAAAACACATATACTTTGAAACCTAATAGAAATCCATCTCAAAACAACCAGAACTGTTAAAGATGCAGAAAGTTAAATCAATTTAAAAAGGGATGTTCTAAAAGCTTGCAATGTTCTCATTTTTAGGCATTCCAATACTTGTCCACATAGTGTATATATTACTACATACATCTGATTATATTTAAATTGTATTACAAAATAAGCTGTCCTATTTAAATTATGTTTATATCTTCAAAACTAGTAAATAGTTTCGCCCTACCTTTGTACTTATTGCATTTTGCTTGCATTTATGCTATACCCAGATCACACAGATATAACACAGATCAGGTAAAATCTACAAATTCTATACCGTATTAAAACATATGGCATCTGTGCAAAATCCTTATTCAAAAGCAAAACAAATATACATAGCATTAGTTTAACTGCTTGCCAGTTTAGGCATCTAAACACAAATCAAATTAACAAAAATCCATTACATCACATTAATTGTTAATTACAAATAAGTGCGATAAATTAGCTGACACTTCTAGCATTCACTTGTTAGCACTGCAATTGTGTTTAATTACTTTGAGTGTATAAGAGAGGGGAAAAGGGTCCTAACCACAATCTGATTAGAAGACGTTTATAAATGATGCTTAGGCATGATTCCATGGTGTGTAACAAAACACAAAAACTGGCATGTGTGCTGATAAAAAATTTCTATTAACAGTATACTGCCCTCTTGTGTTTAATAATATGCTACAGCCAAATGCACACCTTTATTCTTGATATTCTTGTTGTAATGAAACACATATACAAAAAAAAGAGTTGGTTCTCAACTCAATACATACGAATGAATATTTTTAACAAAATTTTATAAATTGAACAATATACACCAGATAACCATGTGATCATACACCACTATACAGGCATCGCTGCCTTAACAAAGACTGATTGGTCATCTCTTTATTATAGACTACCTGCCAACAGGTTATTTTACAAACAGAGGTGTTTCACCTACCTAAATCTAAATGCAGCCATTTCATGTAATATAATCTCAAAGGCTGCCATTGTGACAGTATTTAGAGCATCCCTTCTAAAAAACTAATTCATAAAAAAAAAAAATAGCATAACTGAGGTAGTTTTAGTACTGAGAGAATTTCACACTGCTTACTCAAAAGCTTGCTCATTTAAACAACTGCTGTATCCAATAAAAATTTTATAACATAAAAAAGCCGCGACTGATATTGAGTGACCCTGACACTTATATACTTCAGTACTGTCTATAAAAGAATGGACAATGTTTTTTAGGGCACAGGTGTAACTGTTTTCTTTAAAGTGAACTGTAAGTATTTATAGAAGTAGTGTTAAAGCACACTTTATAATACATTTAAGGGAATTTCAGAAAGTTGAGTCAACTAATCAGGACACAACATTAAGTGGGGGAAATTTCATTGTGTTCCCGTGTTCTCACTATTAGCTGACTGTATGTATCACCAACTTTGTAAACACAGTTGCATAATAATACAATCAGCAATTGCTTATGCAATATGCAAATAGCTAGAATCATTAATCACAGTGGCCATATGTCAATGAGGACCATGTATGGTTTGGGAAATAACTGCAATTACTGCATTATTTAAGGTTTAACTTCCACATTGTACAAGTGATCTGAATTCTAAATCCTTAAGCCAACAGCATCCCGACTGACATAACAGCAAGGATTTGAGGGCAAAGCCACATCAAACACACTCAGGGTAATAGGTTTTTATAAATCTAAAAATGTCACAAGGACACATTAAAAGTTCATCAAATGGAAGTCAGATGGAAGATATGACAGTGGTGTTAAAACAACACAAATTAAATCACCAGGCTTTAGTTAGACACACAGGCCTTAGTTAGATGTAGTTTTTTTCCCCCACTCCAGGCACTGGGTCATCTGACAGTGTATACAGTGCCAAAAGGAGTTTCATGAATTATACATTGAACAAACCAACCAAGCACTTGTATAAGTGTACTCATCGAATTACAATGTTATGACTGATGCTATTCCTCCACGTCCTGTAAATATGACACATACTGTGGCTATTGAATTTAATGGTAACATCTTGTTGCACAAGTAATGAACTGCTGATTTAGCTGGTCCATGCTTTTAAGATCAATATGTAATTCTACTCTTTAGAGTTTCAGAGATACTTGCAGTCAGCAAAGGTTGACAGTCACTCATATGTGATGGCACTTCTCTCACCAAAAATTGTTTTCAGAAGAATTTATTGATTTACAGTTGTAGGTCATATATGTTTCTGTAACATACACAAGTTATTTATCAATAATTATTAAATAACAAATGTAAAAAAACATTGGAAGCTAATTCAATTTGTAATGATTTAGTTTGAAAAATCTGGGAGATCGTTTTTTTCCGCACTGCAAAAAATCTATGTACAAAAATAAGAAAAATAAACACAAATCAAGAAAATATTTACATGAGTCAAGTGAAATTATCTGTCACTATAGTGAGTAAATTGATCTAGTTAAAATAAGTAAAGGTTTTTAAAGACTAGATTATTTATCTTACTTAGAAATCTGTAAATTCAAAAACAAGATTTGTTACACTTTTTCAAGATTTTCTGACTTGGTAAGATTTAATTTTTGCACTGTGTTTAGTTACTTACCTTGTTTCAGAGACTATGTTAGTGAGAGCTCCACCTTGGAGATACTCCATAATGACCCAGAGCTCTTCCTCCACCAGTGCACTCTTAAACATTTCCACCACATTTCTGTGTTGGTAATCCCGCATGATCACAACCTACAGATAAACATGTTAGTTTGCTTGGGATGGCACTAAATAAGTGTTCAATAACACTTTTCCTAACAGTGCATGTTTTTTTTTTTTGAAAAAATCTAAAAAATGCATTCTATTAAGCAAGCCATACAAACTCTTTCCCAAAAAAGTTGGAAAGCTTTTTAAAATTCAATAAAACTGGAATCTGTTACTTTACTTATTTATTTTAAATTCAAAATTTTTATTATCCTAATTTCTATTTGGTAAATAGAAAACAACCAAGAAATTGGTACGTCACTTAAATAGTTTCAAACAGATTCATGTTAAACACTGTCAATTAATCAAATAATCAATGGCTTTGGTCAAACATTTTAAATATTTTGCTATATACAGTAAGTAGGGCAGCACAGTGGCTTAGTGTTTAGCACGATTGCCTCTCAACATTAGGGATTCCATGTTCGAATCCCAATCTGGGTGGAGTTTCCATGCTCCCCCCTTATACAAGTGGGTTTCTTCCGGGTTCTCCAGTTTCTTTCCACAGTCCAAAAACTGTGTGTGTGTGTAAGTGAGTATGCCCAGTGATAGATTGGCACCCTATCCTACCCAGTGTACCTGCCCAATGCCCGAAATGTTCTCCACTGGATAGGCAAAGGGGACCCTTGTGACCCTAATAGAGGATTAAGTGGAAGATAATTAATGAATGGATGAATGTTATTAAGTATAACAACTGATGCAGCAATTCAAGCTATTAGCTGCTCACCCATCTGTAATGCTGCGATTGGATGCACTAAATTTTTTCAAGTTTCACTCCCTGAGTTTCACTGTAGATTTCAAAAGACTTTGATTTCAAAATACGTTGCAATATTTTCCATGTTGATTTACTGAAAAATGGCGGCACGGTGGCTTAGTGGTTAGCACGTTCGGCTCATTCCCGGTTCGAATCCCCATCTGGGTGGAGTTTCCATGTTCTCCCCGTGTCTGCGTGGGTTTCCTCCGGGTTCTCCGGTTTCCTCCCACAGTCCAAAAACATGGATCAAGTCAATTGAGTTCTCCAAATTGCCCCATATAGAGTGTGTCTGTGTGAGTGAGTGTGTGCCCAGCGATAGATTGGCGCCCTGTCCTGTGTGTATCTGCCCAGCGCCCGAGACGTTCTCCCCTGGATGGGCATGAGGAACCCCACCGCGACCCTAATAGAGGATTAAGCGGGAGATAATGAATGAATGAATGAATGAATGAATGTACTGAAAAATGTCTTTGTGGTATTTTGGTCATTTGTGGTAAACCAGGAACAAACCTTGTTTTTTTAACTTATTTTTAAACATCTATGGTATCTTAATAACCCTACCTGTTGAATTAGTTATGAACTAGCTATGAAGTCTTTAACAATACTGTCACCATAATGCTTCTAGTTTGCCTCTGTCCTAAATTTTTCAAGCAGTGCTGTTAATATATAGTATTATTTAGGTTTTACATAAGTGTCCTGAGTTTGATTTCTCAATATACAAAAAAGGATTTTTAATGAGATGTATGTTCTGTCATTGTCTATGTGGGTTACTTCAGAAAGTGTACTTCCCTCCCACAGTAGATAAAGATGTAGATCTCAGGCTTGGCTGTGTTGGGGTGGTAATCTGTGATCAGTGTGTGCTGGCATTTCACCTCTTAACCCACCTTATCATTAATTGCGGGGTGTGGCGCTGAAATGACGCTGTTCCGGGGCGCCATCTCAACTATGTAGAGTCTGCAGTATCTGCCTCTTTTAGTTATACTGCTCTAGTCAGTGATGCCGGAGTCACATGCTGCACTGTGTCAATCAATTACTTATTAATTAAATGCTGTGCTTTATTATTAGCTCTAACTGCCTTCTTTTGTCTGTTTCTTTCGAGGTGTGACCGGCTTCCTGGAGGTGTAGTTAGACCTTCATCCATGGCTCTGCCAACGAATACTGGATGGAACCTGAATATTAATTGGACTGGCGGTCCTGAAGGACCCCCTCAATGGACTCACATATAGTTTTTCAGTTGTTAGAGTTTTTCCATTTGTTAAATATCTGTACATGGCTGTCCTGCACTGTTGTTGCTGCCTGGCTGCTCAAGAAGGATGAGCCCCACTGAGTCTTGGTCTTCTCAAGGTTTCTTCCTTAAATAACAACATAACAGGGAGTTTTTTTCTTGCCTCTGTCGCTTCGGCTTGCTCTTTGGGGGTTTAAAGGCTTTTCATTCTGTAAAGCTGCTTTGTGACAATGTACTGTTGTAAAAAGCGCTATATAAATAAATTACTTGAACTTACTTGAAATTACTGGTATAATATTTAGTCTTATGTGGTGTACTGGAACTACCAAATTGCTTTTTATTTTGAATGTATGTAGCCAACAGTTTCTTAGAAATATCGAACCTCATTGAAGAGCAGTTCTCGTCGCTGCTGCCTCCTTAGGTCCATCATTTTGACTGCAACCAATCGGCCACTGTGTTTTTCCCGGGCAATACATACTACCCCAGTGGATCCCTCACCAATCTTCACAAAATTTTCAAGGTAGGAGCGGGGATCACCTTTGTCCACCACCATCTGCAGAGCTGCCTTGAACTGTTCATGAGTGACTTTTGGTGGGTCGGGGGGAGGCCTTGGCGATAGGTACTGCTGTGTTCTAAATGCTGGAGAACATGTTCCAGCCGGACTGGTGGCCAAAGAACCAGTAGGAGAAGGTCGAGGCTGAGATGGGCTGTCTTGTCTGGGGTAAAGGCCTGGATTGGGGCAACCAGAGTGCCTTAGAAATGGCTCAGGGCCTGAAGGTCGGAAACTGATGTTTGGTGAAAGGCCCACAGTGTAGCTGGAGGATGAGCGCACAGTTCTGTGGGGCCTCACATGAGGGCTGTTAGCACCGCTGTGGAAGAAGGCTGGCTGAGGTCTCAGAACAGTGTCAGCCTGCAACTTGTAAAAGCAAAATCATTTAATGCAAGTTCTTTATTTATTTTTTTTGTTCTATTTTCTTTCTATGTTAGAGAAATCCTGCCATTATATCAGTGTTTACAATCATATTGTGCACACCTACATAAAATATACACCAGACAACAGAAATTTAGAACATGACAGTGTACATCAGAGAAACTCTGCATGAAGGAAACAGATCATGAAGCCTAAAATCTGGGACATACACTGGGACATAGACTGCATTTACAAGTGCTTCTCCTGCACATATCTTACCGTGTTACAGCTCCGCATTCAGTTGCTGTGAATTTGGGTGACCAAACCATTTTCGACAGTGCCCTTGGAGCATGGAGCGAGACATGATGCCATTTAGGGGAAATATGTGTCATGTCCGAGCCAAAGGCTGGACCAAAACCAGATTATATCTATGCTATTTGCTGGAGTGTGTTTAATAAAAGAGTAATTTCTGTGAAAATGGCAACCTGAAGGCGAGTCTTTTATGTACTGATTCCACAAAATTAACATGATCAGTGTAAACAGGTTTCAATACTAAAGTTTAAAAAAATGAGTTCTGGTAGATCATAATGTCCTGTCCACTGGAAAAGTAAATCTCAGGTCAGAAAAGTGTGGACACACCTAATCCACGCTGTCCCCATGAAACTGTATGATTGACAATTGTCAAAAATCAACACTTCCTGTGTAAGGTACCTACCCTTTCCGTCTGCCTGGTCGTTTGTAAAAGTTGTTTCAGCGTTTGTAAATGTTGTATCGACATTTGTAAATGTTGTTTCAGCATTTGTAAATGTTGTCTCGGCGGTTGTAAATGTTTTCTCGGCATTTGTAAATGTTGTCTCAGCATTTGTAAATGTTGTCACGGCGTTTGTAAATGTTGTATCGACCTAATCCTAATAAACATATTTCATATTTTAATTTATATTTAATTTAATATATACATACATTTAAATTTTAAAACTGTATCTGGATATCTATCATATAAAGGCTGTCTGTATTTATAAATAAAATGATTAAGATTTTCATGTAGTTGTCAGAAGCATAAAAATATCAGTCAAAAAACTTCAATTGTGATCCCCACAGTTTAATGTCAAAGATTGAATACAAAAGCTTTAAAACTGAATTAGCTATTTATCTTTTTTTTGTTGTTGTTAGTTTTTAAGTCATTTGAATTATAGCTAACCACCCTGTGACACCCTGCTTATTTTAAATAATCATTCATAATAAGCAGATTAAAATGATTTTTTAAGTTTTTAAATAAATTAAACAATTAAATTATGACATTGCTTACCTTTAGGTCATAAGAAGAGTATGGTCTTCCAGGACTGTTTTGTGAATGAACAAGTGGTCGGTCAGCATTTCTTAGATCATTATTGAAAACTCCACTCTCTGTTTGGCCCTGGTGCAAAGGCATAGTTGGACTGTAGAAGCAAGTGATAGGCCTAGGATTGTGAGAGAGAACTATAGGAAACTCTCTTCTCATCATTAGTTTCTCTTTAGGACTCCCTACATCTCCTCCAACATACACCGGCCTGGGTGGCACAGGGAATGGGGGAGGTGGTGGCACTGGTGGAGCAAGACATACCTCCAGTGAATCGACACTAACCTCATATGTGGATTTAGCTTTAGGAAGCATGCCATTAGGCTCCAGGGTAATGCTTTTCTTTATGCCTATGTAGGGTGTCCCACTCTCACTGTGGATGTTCCTCGCCAGGTCTCTCCATTGATCCCCAGCATCTGGGTCAGAGTCGATACACTCAAGTTCTTCATATTGGTAACCATCACCCTCTAAAACCTCACCAAGACGGCCCAAAGATTGGGCCCTCTTGCGGGCCGATGGGCTGCTCTTGCGCAGTGAGTTTGAGCTGGTTACCGACAGGCGACTCATGTCTGACAGCATGGCTGAAATGTAGTCTCCATGGCCGACAAAGCTCCCACGTACAATTGTCTAAGGGAAAATGAGTAACATTTTGTTACATTTGATGTTCTTGATTACCTTAGGAATGTATTTTAGAAGGTATTAATAAGGATGCTTAATTAGCATTTATTTAAGGAATTCATAATCACAGCATTGTATCAATTAGATTTTTTAACATTTATTTTTACATAATTACTTTATGTTTATACTAATTCCCTTTTAACTTATTGTTCGCTTGCTGAACAAAATAAAGCTAAACTTGACCTTTGTTTCTAAGGGTATTAGCCACAAAGGACAATTTCTGTCAACTTCCATGTGCGTCAGTCACCATAAACTTGACAGGAGGAATAAATAGCCTTTACCCTACAGGACTTATGACTCACAGCTCCAGAGTAATTCATAGAGACGGTCATAGTTAACATGTCAGAGGAATGCCCACTGGTCTCTTGTGCGGACAATGTGGAGAATTAAAGTGGAAAGACATATTTGCCCAGAAATATAAAGCTTAAGCACCAGTGAAAGTGCAAACATGCTTTAAACTGTTTTTATAACTTGATCATCTAAATTATGTATAATTAATGAAAGTAATTATCTCCTAAACTTTTAATGTAAATAAGGTTTGGCAAGGTCCCAGCTGAAAGGTAAGCATATTTCAAGCGTGTTGATTTTATTGCTTACCTATGAAAGTTTAACTGCAGTTTAAACGAAACGTCATAGTCATGCTTGACTGCCCTGCACTCTTTTCAATTTTAGCCCTCAGTCTGATGGTTGAAAGCAGCATGGATCATTATTAATTACCAGCATAGGGCAATGCATTTTCAATGTCATCAGCAATGGAGCAATAACAACTTTGATTTAAAGTACATAATAAATAAAATAAAATAAGATAAAACAATAATGAGAGGACAGGAAGAGCATACTACATTTATGTTTCACCACTATAATACATCTTTTAGAACACACATACAATTTACTTTAACAACTCAGGCAAGAATTACAACAAACACAACTTTGTGCTTTCTAAAGCACTTCCTTTACCTTTTTCTTTAATACCTACCTTCTTTGGTTTTAATTGTATTGGAGTTATTCTGGAGGGATCTACCATGGGTTTGGGTCTTCGCAGGTTCTCTATAAGACTGTGCCATTGTGTTGGGAGGCCAACAAATATTCCAAGCTTTGCATCATATGAAGTATGAACTCTGTGTTCAAAATTCTTGGGTGCTGAAATTTCTGGCCTCTTCTTCTTCTTTTTACGAAACATTGTTTGAGCTTAGACTGCAACCTGACCAAAAAAAGACAATTTTTTATTATGTCACTAATTTTAAACATATGTGACTGAATCTGAATTTTAATTCCATTGTGCAGTGCACTATAACCAGGAATGCACATAAGTGGTGAGCAGGTGCTCATGCATGTTCAAAATTAATGATGCATGTTGAAACATGTTTACGCTTTATTATGTTTGTCATTTTTGGGCTAGAGTAACATACATTGTCAAACATTAAAAAGTTTACTTTATAACCAGCGTATTATTTCACTGATTTTATCTACATTTTTATCAGCATGTCCAAGAAACAAACTACATTAAGTGTGAAAGATCAAAATAACTGAAACTGAAAGTAAAAATACGTGTATGCAGTATGGCAGGTGCTACTTTGAGAACCAGATCAAAGATATTATGTTCAGCTCTGACTAGTCTACATTAATCATCTTATTTAATCTGATCTGAATTGTATTGTGACAAAGTGCATCAAAACTATAAATGTTTGGTATTATAAAGTGTAAAAGCCTTTAACCTTTTTTAAACATCTGCACAGTCTCAAATTTTATAGAGGTCTTATGTTTCTTGCAATATTTTAAAGACATAAAAAATTGGCAAATTAAAGTGAAGCGGTGGTCCCAAGCATGGAAAACTAGGCTGGTTGATCAAGAAAGGCCTTGGGTTAGAAACTGTAATAAATCTAATATGCCGAACTTCACGCCAAAAAAATATCATCCTATTAGCACCTCCACCAAACACGCAATAAAATGGTTCTATGTAGGCAAAGTTTGGCATTTAAAAGCTGCAATCGCATAGATCAAAAAGAAAACTGAATTACCAAACGGGGCGGTTGTAGGTTTGTCCAAGGTTCTTGCATGACTGTTTGAAGTTAATGCTATCAACTGAAAAATGCATTAATGGCCAGATAAAAGGTAGCAGTTCGGTTAAGGCTTCCTCTTTCGGCTTATCCTTTGAATGACAAGGAGTATACAATGAGTATATGTTTTGCCTGAGGTTTAAGAGTGCATTAAAAGTATTGAAGTACAATTGACATCTCTCTCTCTCATGGTATAAGCAAGCAGCAGACTGTTTTTTTTTTTATTCTGACTTTAACCACTTATGCTTTTTCAAAAGCTTAAGCAACTAAGTAAACTGTACAAACTGTATTTGTTCTTTTTGGTAAAAAGATTTGTTAGGAATACCATGATATGTTTGTAGTGGCTGTTTAAAGAGGGTACATGTAGTCACAAACTTCAGAAAGGAAACACTGAACACAATTAAGCAGCACCATTGCATGATTAAGCAGAAAGCTGCAATATGACTAAGCAGTTTTTTTTCAAGAAAAAAGCATGTTTTAAAAAACTAAATATTCCCAGATATAATTTGGCTGCTTAAGCATATTTGCAGTATAAAGCATACATGCTGGAATGAGTTATGGTCAAATAGCTTACTACTGCCCCATATATTTAATAACTGTAATCAAAGTGTAGCCCCTATATAGACTGCACATTCAGCATTAATAAGCTTTTGACATTAAGCTGAATAAATGATAAAGCATATGATGGTTATCCATGATAATGGGCTAGACCTGATGATGCCATACCCAAAACTAATATATTAATTTATGCTCATAAACTAACTACTTACCACCAAACTTTTTTCATTATTTTACTATCCATTTCCACATTTGTCCAACAATTTGCAACAATTAATACAAACTATAGAATAATAATACAATAATAATATAGCTTTGTTACGTAGCTGGAGGCTTTTTTTTTTTTTTTTTTTTTGCGATAATGGTACCTATACCTGCAGGGGCTACTGGAGCCAATAATGTTCTCAGCATTGAGAGACCCAAAAAGGGGACATTACTTAATCATGTTTTGAGGAGCACTTACTCAATGCACATGTTATTGTGTACAGCAAAGCATTAGTTACAAGCTGTCTGTATATTACAGCCCTGGAATTATATATCAGACCGTTCCTCTTTCACCTTAGGGCCGTCCATGCTTGCTCTGCATTAATTTAAGTACTTCCATTCCACAGGTGCAGTTCTGAGAATGTCTCGAGCGCTCCTCAGTGTCAGCATGGGTCGTCAAAGCAGCATAGGACCATATGCACCCTTTTGTCTTTTATTTATTTGATTTATTTTTGGAGAAAACTTTCACTGAGCTAAATACCATTGCACTTGTGCAGTAGTGAGAACATTGGGCCCCTGCTGTATATTTCTGTTTGTAGAGGCCCTGTGTACATCTGAAATATCATCTGGCACTATGTGCAGTATGAAATTATTTATATTGTTTTAATTATATTTATTATATATGTTAAAAGCGGCACGGTGGCTTAGTGGTTAGCACGTTCGCCTCTCAGCGCTAGGGATTCCCGGTTCGAATCCCCATCTGGGTGGAGTTTCCATGTTCTCCCCGTGTCTGCGTGGGTTTCCTCCGGGTTCTCCGGTTTCCTCCCACAGTCCAAAAACATGGAACAAGTTAATTGAATTCTCAAAATTGCCCCTATAGTGTGTGTCTGTGTGAGTGAGTGTGTGCCCAGCGATGGATTGGCGCCCCCCCCCCCCCCCCCCCCCCCCCCCCCCCCCCCCCCCCCCCCCCCCCCCCCCCCCCCCCCCCCCCCCCCCCCCCCCCCCCCCCCCCCCCCCCCCCCCCCCCCGCGACCCTAATAGAGGATAAGCGGAAGATAATGAAAATGAAATATATGTTAAAATGAAATAAACCTTTTAAACGTTTGTGTCTCTTGTGGTTCTGTCTCACGTGATAGGATCTGGCATGCCCACATATTTTTACTTGCTTGTCTTGTCCCAAAACAAGCTCTATATATTCCATCTGTCAATTCATTCAAACTTATTGAATCAGCTTGTAACAGACTATGTAAACAGAGACTGCTAGGTCGTGGCTCTGGACTCTTAATCTATTTAGCCTCTTTGCTTTGCCAGCTTCTTGGCATTAAGAAAATTGTACAGAGCGATGCTCTGTAGTACCTTATATAGTCTATAGTACCTTATATAATTTGTAACTCCGAATGTTTTCAGGAGTTTTCTTCCATAGTTTATTTATTCATTGCAGGAATTACAAGGTACGGTAGGGAAAGATAACTCTTTAATAATTACAGATTGACTTGAATTGTGAGTCTTTATCTTTTATTTAGAATTACACAGTCCACTGAAAACATGACTTGATTATAAAGTTACTACATTAGATAAAAATCCAATAGGCAGGATCTCACCTGTATATACAAAAAAGATCATTATTTACTATATGTCACAGGTGTTGTCTGCACTGAACCTGGGATTTTGAGTTTTTTTTTACTGTGTTCCTTTGTCCCTGTTGTCCAATCTTTAGTTAATTGTCGACCAGCTTGTGTTAATTGTAGCTGGTTTAGGTTAATTACCTTGTGCTGTCTCTCCCTATTTAAGCCTGTTCAGACCACTGCAAGCCAGAGGTCATCATTTTCTTTTCACACAGAGTCACGGCCATGCTGGTTGCGCTGCGGTTTTGGTTTATAGAATAAACATGCTATGTTTTGACTGCTACCTGGTATTCAGTGTAAGTTTTTACACTGCAATCACGGACCAAGCGTCACAATATCACAGTCATGAGTTTTTTGTATTATATGCTGTGTCTGAAGGTAAAAAAAAATGGCATTGTCTTTTTGTTGTTGGTTTACATGTGATTATGTGTTTAGCAATGTATCTATTTTATTAAATGTTCTTAAAACAGATTAAATTTTTCTTGCTACTTATATAAGCAAACTGTGTGGTTACGTTTTGTGCGTTTTTACAAGCTCAATGTGTATTTAGTAGAGGATGAAATCTGAAACCGTTTGCACTCAGAATACAGGTGATAACAATTAATGAACAAATTTACTACAAACAGGATCTGTGTTCTCTGAATGTACTGTGATTTGCTTCTTAGCATATTGATTATTTTATTTATTTTTTAAAAAGACTGTCCAACCACTCAGAGGACTGGAAAAATAAAAAAGATCTCGTTTCTTTGTATATTCACCAAAACTAAAAAGAGGAGTCTCAATAACACAACGTCATCCACATACTAAACTGTTTGTCCTGATACTGTAAATTACCTTTATTTACATTGATGCAGCATCATGTGTTGTCTTTGTCTAATACAACTTCTGCTAACAGTTTGAGGAGAGAATTCTGTGTTATCGCCTCAGATTATCTCGAAATCAGATGTGAGATCAAAAGTTTTTTTGGACCTCTGGACAGAGCTCAGAATCATAGGATTCTGTTCTTTCCAACAGCCTGAGCATAGGATTGGTCATTTAGTTTGATATTTCAACCATGAAGGTTTACAATTTTAGTCTGTTGTAAATACGCATGGTTTGTTAAACTCAAATGTCATTATTACTTTAACAAAAAAAATAAAAAACAGCTATTAAATTTGCAACAGCTGAGTAACTATTTGGACAGGAAACAAACCCGATCTGGGTGGAGTTTCCATGGTCTCCCCAAGTCCACATGGGTTTCCTCCTGTTTTTCTTGTTTGCTCCCACAGTCCAAAATCATGGAGTCAAGGTAAATTGAATGCTCTTATTTGCTCCATTATGTGTGTGAATGATTGTGCCCAGCGATAAATTGGTGCCCTGTCCTGGGTGTATCTGCTGAGTGTACGAAACAACTCTAGTACAGGATTAAGCAGAAGATAATGAATGAATTCCAGAATTTTGGGCTGGCCTGTGAAGCTGCAGACACACAACACACATTTTACTGCCATAAAGCAGTGCTGACATTGTGCTCTGTGGCTGAGGCTCTTTCTTTCTCTTTTAGGCTTCATTCCATGTCTCCTTAAGCTTGCAACAAACAAAGACAGAAAATTAACATAGACATGTTACTTCACCTGCTTTCCTTGCTCCTCCTCTCATTCAAAAATTAATGTTTGATTGTGGTTCCTCTACTACATATTTCCACTGGCCACATCAGGTTGACATTCCAAAATGAAACAAAAATCCTCTCGGGGGCAGTAACTATTCTCAAATGGCCTGGAATTGAGAGAGCAGTATGCATTCTCAAGCCAGGATTGGTGTTTGCCGACAACTTTGATGTCGATCTGCAAGATAAGAGATCAGAGAAACAAAATTTGCATTCCATAACCACAACACTTGTATGGGCAGAGATTTACTATCACGGTCAATGATTTTTGTCAGTGCAGGGCTAGAGACCATCCAATTTGTTTTCACCATTAACAAGCCCACTATACAGCCTCACCCACATTTAGACCATCAGTGTGCAAAAACCGCCATGCAACTTCTTACACTTTCTTTTTTTGCCCAGTTTGTCTTTCTGGAGTCTATCTACAGACAATTACATGCTATTTTGCTGCAGTGTCATTTATATAAGAAAGGTTCCAGCCCAATTATGCAAGATTGCTGCCGAAAGCAGTGTCAGTCCTTTTCTTGATATCGGTGGTACATTAAGATATACTGAGTCTGGTCAGCAAAGTGTTATTTGAATGAAAAAGTTATTTTTTAAGGAAAATGAGCTTTAAAGTTAAGATTAACACTAGCAGAGTGCTGGGCATGAGAATAGTAGCTGATCACATTTTGGCTGTATTACGCAGTGTTATTATCAATAGAAATTGGTTTAAAGTCTTGATGAACTTTCAAATTTGTTGAGTATGAAGACTGTTTACAAAATAGCTTTCCAGCTGTAATTACAGAAAAGTA
The DNA here is from genome assembly GCA_019802435.1 of Corydoras maculifer. Lineage (NCBI taxonomy): Eukaryota > Metazoa > Chordata > Actinopteri > Siluriformes > Callichthyidae > Corydoras > Corydoras maculifer. The sequence goes on along the minus strand of JAFMOD010000299.1, from coordinate 2,196,381 downwards.
AAAACGTAGATCCTGACATAATAAGCAGGTGCTGTATAGATGCTTGGATGAGCAGAGGGAATGGTTTCTCAGTGATTCAACTGTGAGACAACCATTGGCTAATGAACACGTTTTCTGTCAGAATGTGAGGTGGGGGTGGAAACTCTAACTAATCCTTTCTCTGTAATGGCCGGAGCTGAAATATACATAATCCCAGTTGAATTACACTGCTAGATTTGTTTTGCAGAGTAAATGCTATCAAGAGCTGCTGTTGCATGTGGCTTTGGAGAGGAACAAGCATTCTTGTCCATCATTTTGTGACAATTTTGCCATTTTTATATAATAAGACTGCAGAGTATGTGCTATCTTAAAATCAGCTTACTAAACGCCATAAAACACCAAGTCAGTAGTTATAGACTTTAAAGACTGTAATCAGTGATTAAACCCTAAATTGGAACTGATACAATCAGTTGGGATTTGACTTCTTTTTAAGATGGTGCCATCAACCATGAAAGCAGTTAATTATTTCACCTTCACACCCACATCATTTATACAATAACAATTTTTCAATAAATGGGAAAGAATTAATATTTTTCCTGCTTTCAACACAACACATTCATTACAAGGAGAAATGGATTTGTCCGGAGTGCAGCAGCTAAAAATCGAAAGTGTGGGAGCACTTTACACAGAAACACAACAATGTGGTGCTCGGTCAGATTTGCAAAATGGAGATGGCATTAACAGTACAACTGCAATGCCCAAGCGTTTAAAGTGCAAACATCCATGCCGGGTTGTGTTTTTCTTTTTTGTCTTAGCATATTATTTTAAGACTTTTAAAAGTCTATGTCATCCTTATGTAGATGCATGCAGCTTTTCTTAATACTGCTCATGCACCGTGTTTTCCTATCGCATTTGGATAAATTTTAATGTCCCCACTTGTATATAGTCAACATATAGTCCATAAAATTGTCCATGTGGGTTTCCTCCGGGTTCTCTGGGTTCCTCCCACAGTCCAAAAACATGGATCAAGTCAATTGAGTTCTCCAAATTGCGCCATATAGCGTGTGTATGTCTGTGTGAGAGAGTGATTGTGTGCCCAGTGATAGATTGGCGCCCTGTCCTGGGTGTATCTGATCTGCCCAGCGTCCGAAACGTTTTCCCCTGGATGGGCATGGGGAAGCCCTCCGCAACCCTAATATAGGATAAAGCGGAAGATAATGATGGAACTATTTTAAAAAAGGTACATTTTTACGTCCAGTATTTTTGATGAAATTTAAGTAATAGTAAAAGAGTAATTTAAAAATATTCCACCATCATTCTAATGTGCTTTATATTATACTTGAATTATTGAATTTCTTGTGGCTAAGATTTGGTATTTGATAAAGCTGTTAATGCTAAAGCATTTTTGTGTTTCAATAGTGCCCTTCAGAGCACTGGGTTTGATGAAAGAAAATATTTCAACATTGAAGGTTTTAATTTTTCATTATTTGGATAAGTTTTTTTTCATTCCAAACACAATCACATTAGATTAATAGTTTTTAGATTAATCAACTAAATGAAAAAAAAATAGATTAATCAATAATTAATCTGTATAAAAAAAGCTATTTTTGTACCCACCACAGCATTTACCTGCAGAAAAAAACACCTTAATCACCTGAAATTAGATTATTTTTCCAAACATTTTAAAAAGAGCTTTGCAGTTAAAGGGTACAAAAAGATTGCCTCACATTTTTGACCCGCCAGTTATAAAATTTATTAGGTTCTACAAAAACCAGAAAGTCACACACATTGCAAATATTTTTGGCTCAATTATGTTTGATTTTATAATTGGCAAAGAATACTGCATCTGTTCAAAAAAGTCACCAAAACACAGAAAAATTGAATATTTTATGCCTTTGTCTTAATGAACTTTTTATTAATTTATTCCTTTTTTATTTTCAGCTTAATCCTGTGCTAAAGTTATGAGGGAGTTCCCCATGCCCATCCAGGGGAGAACGTTTCAGGCACTGGGCAGATACACCCAGGACAGGGCGCCAATCTATCACTGGACATAATCACTTGCACACACAAAAAAACACTCTATATTTAAAGCATTTAATTTACCTTGAATCCATATTTTTGGACTGTGGTTGGAAACCAGGAAACCTACGCGGACATGGGGAGAACATGATAACGATACCCAGATTGGGATTAGAACCTGGTCATGCCAGCGCTGAGAAGTGAACACGCTTACCACTAAGCCACCGTGCTTATAATATACACATTTTTTATGTTTTTGTTTTGTATTTGTCAGTAAAAAATCTAAATCAAACATTATATCAATTTGTCTGAAGTTGTTGGGTTGTTTGATGCAATCTGCTGAAGGATGTGACTTTATTTTGCATGCTATTTCCAGTAAACACAGCTTTCTTTCAAATCTTTCCACATCTCTGTTTTCATTTCAAGTATAAACCTTGTGATTGAAGACTAAACTGCGATTTTAGTACAAAAAAATAACAGCACACTTTCTGCCAGAGCAGTATTTAATGTGCAGAAGAATGCTGAAGGGACAACAACTAAAAGACCTTTACTTCGGAAGAGTACTAAGGACAATCGGCTCATCTATCAGCTGTCTCTTTCTGCTGTGTAGAATCTGGATTGGCTCCTACACCTAGGTGCAGTCACACTTCACTGATGCCAATGTGTCATGAAGCCTGACTGCAGGGACTCAAGAGGACAGTAAGTGATCGGCTCTATCAAAAATCCTAATGTGTATGGAGAGTTCAATCAGGGCTGTAAAAGACTTACGCACATCTGTCCCTCTCACCTGTTCTACGCGATATTTATTTTCATTACTTTCACTCGTTGCTATTCCCTAGCTCCCTAGTTTCTTGAAAGACAGTTCAGACAACTCAGCCAGATCATTATTGACCATTAATTAAGACCTGTCAGAATTTGAAAGCTGTGTTGAAAGGTTAAATGTCTTTAACAGTATTTAAGTAAAGGGAGTTACTTAATTCTTTTTAATAAATAGTCCAGTACACAGTGGCGCTTGAATGTTTGTGAAACCTTGAGACATACTGAATAAACTTGACCTAAAAATTTTAAACAAGGTATAAAAAAAAAAAATAAATAAATAAATTACAGATGCCAAGCAATAGATTGGCGCCCTGTCCTGGGTGTATCTGCCTAGCGCCGAAAACGTTCTCCCCTGGATGTGCATGGGGAACCCCATCGTGACCCTAGTGTAGGATAAAGCAGAAGATGGATGGATGGATGGATGGATGGATGGATGGATGGATGGATGGATGGACGGACAAAATACTGGAAAAGAGACCCAAATATTTGGCCATGGTCCCTAATTTATTTATTTGTCTTTTAATTAATTTTAATTATTCATTGCATTTTTGTTGCTTTGTCCCAAAATTCTTGTTTGTCCTCAGTTTGGGAATTTGATCTGCTTTCAGGAAAATTTTTCATCAACATCTTTTTAGGTAGCCTAGGAGTCTAATGGCTGGAATTATATCCTTATTATTATTTCAGTTTTTTTAACAAATGCTTCGGAATAGTTTAATTACAGTGGATTTGTTTAGTTCCAATGGAACCATCTCAAGGTGAATCTGATTTTTTTGAAGCTTTGAAAGTTTTATACTCCTCTTAAAGCTATAGTTCTGTCTGAATCATTTAGCTCAGAGAGCAGCCTTTTTCTTGACCCTGTGGTAAAGTCCAAATCCAGAAATTAATTCCAAGCATACTGAGTAGCCTTAGTTCATTTGTTAGTAAGCACCTTTACAATCTGTCTTGCAAACCTTGCATGTCAGTGTCTGACCCCAGTGAGTGTGTGTTTGAGTGTGACCCCAGCGAGTATGTGTCTGAATGTGCTTTTGCATGTGACCCCAGTAGCCCCTCTGACCAGACCTGTAGTGGGGGCAACCCCCAGACACAGCCTCCTCTCAACACAGCACTGCCACAGCCTTGCAAGCATCTTAGAAGCATTTTTTCACACCTGCCTAAAACTTTTGCACAGTACTGCATATATACAATAATACATGTGTGTGTATTTTGAAGATCAGACATTAATAAATCACTGCTCTTCAAATAAATTTTGTACCCACTTACAATTGATTGTCATACCATTGATTAGCAAATAAATGGAATTAATTTCACTTTGGGCAGGAAGGTAGCTTAATGGTTAGCATGTTTGCATCTTTGCACTGGAGATTTAGGTTTGATCCAAGTGGAGTTTCCATGTTATCCCTGTGTCCGCATGGGTTTCCTCCAGGTTCTGCAGTTTCCTCCCACAATCATGGATTTAAGGTAAATTGAATGCTTTGAATTGCCCCATATTGAGTGTGTTTGTGCGTCTGTCTGTGAAGGTAAGTGTGACCAGTGATAGATTGGCGCCTGTTTTGGATGTTCTGCCCAGCACCCGAAACATTCTCTCCTGGATTGGCATGGGGAATCCCCTCACAACTTTAAACAGGTTGTGAAACTTTCATGGTCCTTTATATCAAACACTATTGCCTTGATGAACATTGAGTAATGTGGGCTCACAGATTTAAATGTATCGTAACACTGAAGCCAGAGCTCTGAATGTTAATTTATTTATCATTGCTGATTTGAATACTAAAATCTTTACAAACTTAACAACTAAAGCATATATCTGCAGGTGTGAAAAATCTATTTTAATCCTAAAACACAAATAAATACGATACTTTTTGGTATCTTGGAAATGTTTTTTTATTCACGTATTAAGTCTAACACTATGTACACTTAAGCAAATGCAAGGCATACAAAAGTATGAGTAATTGCTGAGTAAACTGAAAAATTACCAAATTAGACACAAGTAATTATTTTAAAAAAAACTGTATCTTCAGTTCATCTACTAGTATGTTTTGGACTGTGAAAGAAAACTGGAGCTTCAAGAGGAAACCCTTACAGATATGAGGAGAAAATGCAAATTCCACACAGAAAGGTTCTTGCATTATTTGTTCGGAAATCAAACCCATGACCGTTTTTTCTTAACATTTTAGTTTGGTCACTGCAAACCTTTGCTGCTTAAAATAATACTCTGCTGCTATGGTGTAAACACATAAGTTAGAAAATTGCAATTTTACACTTTCACTGCACCAAAAACTTGAGTTATTGGATCTTCCACTACAACCTTGTGTCATTATTCCAGAATGTACTGTACATGATCATACTGAGCATGGACTAAGTGAGACTGCATCTGGCATCTTTTTTAAAACATATGTGCACTCAAATAGGGAAGAATGAGAGCTGTTCACCTGAGCACTTTGCTTACTACTGATGACAAACACAATATGACAGCTCAGATTGGAACTGTTTACTGTGTTCCCATGTAGACCTCTATTTGCCTTTAAACACTCTGCATGGGAGAAATAAAAGGAGCATTTGTCTCAGTGTCTAAATCATGAGCCTCACAACAGAGTGGCTGCTATTGGGTACCACAAAATTACAGAATTGAAGGTGAGAGACAGAGTGAGGAAAAAGGAGAGAGTGAGATGGGGTTGGGTGAGGGGAAGGTGAAAGCGTTTTTACAGTGCTGCCTTCCTCCTGCTTTCATTTAGCAATTCCTTGGTGAATCCTGCTGTCTCTTTCTCTCTCTCTCTCTCTCTTTTACTCAACACACACTACACAGGCTACTGATAAAAACATCAATCATTATTGAATAAAGCTTTGTTTCTTTTAGCTTCCAATACTTCTGCAAAGTGCATGGGATTGTTTAAGGCAGATCAATGGATTAAATTAAGTATATATAAAAAAAAAACCTACTTACCTTATGGTGATGTGTAAACAGTGTTTCTTTCAAGAGGCGGGCTGGTGAATATATATACATACAAAGCAAAAAAGGCCAGCTCTTGAGCTGCCTCGTACTGCAGACTGCTGCTTGCCTGTAAAAGCCCGATGTGTTCCTCCAGGCACATACGTCTGTCTCAGAGCTTCTTTGTTGGAGATGATGCGCTTCCCCCTCCATCAGAGCCTGTTTTGAGTGCAGCATGGAGGTGCAGTGCTAAGGACTTGGCCATGGCAAGGACATAAAGCAACATACAGGGATGAAGGACACATTTACTCCATAGATATGGCTTCGTCCTTTACTTTCCGTCCTGCTTGTGTTCTATCTCCCCCTCCTCTTGTTCTCTCTCTCTCGCCCTCTTTCTCTCTTTCTCCTTCCTTACCTCCCTCCCTTCCTTTCTCCCTCCCTCCTACACAGCATAGCAGCATGTGCAGCCACTTTAATTGCTTCACATAGATGACAGAGAGAAACAGCAAAGAGGATCAGTCAGCTGTGTGGCGATTTAGCCACCTGACCTCGTGGTCTGCCATGAAGCATTCCCACTTGGGAGTATGATCCCAGATGGTTGGTACCTTTCAGTATAGGAGTGTTGCTTGCCAACGGCTTAGTCAGGTCATGCATAATCGATGCCGTTATTAGGGTTACACAAGGGTAATGATGCCTCCTGTTTAAAGAGGTTATTTGCAGGTTATTCAATGTGAAAATTAACATATACAGTACATATTGTAAATATAGCATATATGTTTTCAAAAATTATCAGTAATTAAAAATATTGCAGGTTTACATTTCAATATGAGACAATTGCAATTTGGAATGATCCTGCCCATTTAGCATTGTTAGTGGTTTGAAAAAAAATCAACTTACTCACTACATTTCATCAACTCATTCACTGTATTTAAAAGCTACTTATACTTTTAATTGTCTAGAGAGAGAGTAATAAAGCCTATCTCAGCATTGACCTGACATCAAATAATCAACCATACAACCAACCATTGTTGTTGTATACCAGAAGAAACTTGGTTGTGGTAGTTACATTGTTGGATTTTTTAATAATAATTTTATAATTTATTTGGCAGTCATTGTGATAAAATTAAAAAAGAAAAAAAAATTACTAAAATAAAATGAATTACATTAAAACCTAAAAACATGTTACATTGCTTAAGAGGGTTTTTTTTAATAAACATTAATTCATTCATTCATTATCTCCCGCTTTATCGTCTATTAGAGTCGCAGTGGGGTTCCCCATGCCCATCCAGGGGAGAACGTCTCGGGCGCTGGACAGGGCGCCAATCCATCGCTTGGCACACACTCACTCACACAGACACACTCTATATTGGGCAATTTTGAGAATTCAATTGACTTGATCCATGTTTTTGGACTGTGGGAGGAAACCGGAGAACCCGGAGGAAACCCACGCAGACACGGGGAGAACATGGAAACTCCACCCAGATGGGGATTCGAACCGGGAATCCCTAACGCTGAGAGGCGAAAGTGCTAACCACTAAGCCACCGTGTTGCCCCATTCCAATCTAAAATTGCCTAAAATATCCTGGACCCACCGATTGTGTGGGGGTGGGGATGAAAGTTTCCAATTTAAAAGTATAGCCCTTTAATAAACAAGATTATTTAAATACACATCTGGTTTCTACAAGTAATTTCATCAGCTGTACTTTATAGTTTTACAATTCCAGAGCATAGTCTGTATATACATACAATGCATATTTATTTGTTTTGTTTTACTGAAACTTTTTTTATAGTTTCTTTTACTCTGTTTTACTCCGTTTTAAGTTAAATGGAAAAGACTCCTACAGTGCAGGTATTTTTGGGTGGTGGATGATTCTCAGCACTATAATTACACTGAGCCACTGATGTGTGTTGCACTGGCATGAATGAATCAGACTGCTGGAGTGTTCAAACATTGTCTACTTAGTATTTCATTTTTTGAGTGCTAACAGGATGGTTTAACAATGGATTATTTGTATTGCACATAAAATGAACAAAACTTTGAATAAAATAAAAAATAAAAATAAAAATTTTTAAATAAAATATAAACAATAAAATATTAATTTGTTAGTAGACAGATTTTTCACAGGAAATCATCTAGATACAGAAATATCTAGATGATGCAATGTCACTTTTTTCATTCTTACAATTTGGACAGGTTATTCATAAAAGAGGTCAATTAATCAATAGCTTTACTCACAAAGGGGTGTGATTTTCATTTGCATCTTAATGACACCATTGACTCCAGATTCCATATGTGTGCTTCCCTGCCCTTCTTACACAATGACATCTAGGACCCTACTCTGTTCTATTGTTACAGTTCCAAATGGTGATCAGGGTGTGTTAAGTGTGTATGCCTGGGTTTGTAAAAGTGACTTTAGTAGACTTATAAGAAGTTTTAATTGATTACACTAAGTATCAATTTTCGGCACTTAAATTAATTCCAGTTATGCCGAGCAAACCTCAACTTCGCAACATCATCTTGATGTCTCTGTCCAATTAAACTATTTCTCATTAGGACTATTGTGATGTAAAATAATTATATTACACCTTTGGGGCACAAGATAAAAAGAACTTTAAAATGGATTCCACAATAAAGATTATATATAAAAAAAAAAATAAAATTGGAATTTTTGCTTTCATGCAGTAATATTAAAAACTAAAACGTTTTTAACTTTACAAATACTTGTACAAGAGTCATCATTGTAAAATATATATATTTCATTTTAACATAAAGTGGCATGTCTGAAATAATCCATACCCTTCGCAAACTGTCACAATGTTTGGGAAAATCCAAAGTTCAATACCATTCTAAATAGTGTAGGCTATTTTAAAGCAGCTTAAGTACCCCGATTTATTTGGAACAGTTGTCTTATTCAATTCAAAGGGTGAAAAACAACAACTCCTGTAGTTTGCTTGTGGACAGTCCTGGCTAAGACAAAGCAAAAACAGAGCTTACAAAAGATATCATATAAACAAAACAAATAACATAAAATAAATAATAAAAGCAATTTTTTAAATGTTATTACAATAACCTTCCTTTCTTGAGAATGTTTCTGTGTATGCTATGGGCGGCATGTTGGCTTAGTGGCTAGTGGTTTGAATCCCACTCTGGGTGGTTTCCATATTCTCCCCGTGTCCACATGGGTTTCCTCTGCGGTGTCCAGTTTCCTTCCATAGTCCAAAGACATGTACTGCTTAAAATTTTCCCATATAGTGTTTGTTTGTGTGTCTGTGTGTGTGAGTGTGCCCAGTGATAGATTGACACCCTGTCTTGGGTGTATCTGCCCAGCGCCCAAATCCTCCCTTCCACTGCAACCCTAGTAGAGAATTACACAGAAATAATAAATGAATACTCTATATTGCCCCATATAGAGATAGTGTGCTCAGACATAAAATGCAGCCCTGTCCTGGGTATAATGCCCAAAATTTTTTCCATTGGATGGGCATGGGGAACCCCCCTGCGATCCTAGTAGATGATTAAGTGGAAGATAATGAATGAATGAATGAATGAATGTGTACGCTGCATTATGATGAGGAAACACAGACCTTGACCACAAATTATTAAGTAGCTTATGTCTTTTGTCCAGCAATAATAAATATAAAATCATTTGTTAAAATGCAACAATATTTTCATTCATTCATTATCTCCCGCTTATCTTCTATTAGGGTCGCGGTGGGGTTCCCCATGCCCATCCAGGGGAGAACGTCTCGGGCGCTGGGCAGATAAACCCAGGACAGGGCGCCAATTCATCGCTGGGCACACACTCACTCACACAGACACACTCTATATGGGGCAATTTTGAGAATTCAATTAACTTGATCCATGTTTTTGGACTGTGGGAGGAA
>JAFMOD010000299.1:2142796-2185214 GCA_019802435.1 Corydoras maculifer | reverse complement strand
TGTCCGTAAGGCAGAATCACTGAATAGTTTTAAAAAATTGCTGAAGACACATCTCTTCAACAAATACCTGTTGTAAAAAAAAAAAAAATAAAATAAAAAAAAAATAAAAAAAAAAATAAAAAAAAAAAGGGGGGGAGGGGGGGGGGCGTGTGCCGTGGCAGCGAATAACATTCAGGTTTGATGAATTTACAGTATAGTTGGTTTTCTTCATAGCTTCTGACTTGTGGTGTTCTCATTTGTAAGTCGCTTTGGATAAAAGCGTCTGCTAAATGACTAAATGTAAATGTAAATGTAAATGTGCAGCATTTGTAAACAGGGGCAAGAAAAGCTGGATTGAGAGAGACCCACCTCTGCTTTGACCAATAGTACAAGAGATGTTGGGCTGTTATCAAAAATAAAAAATGAAATGTAGATGCTGTATCTGTAATTGTATCTAAATGTGTAATTTTAAGCCACTTTGACAGTGATTAATTTTGCTTCAGTATAGCTGCCAATCCTATTTTTAACAGAAATTATATAAGTATTTAAAAAATAACTAAATGAAAAGCAAGCATAAATAAAGACAGACCGCACTAAATAGCACTTATTAAGAAATACTGTTCAATTTGTTTTTTTTTTTAAAATGTAAACAGAACAATGTATAGTCTAAAATAATTGAGCCTTCATGATTAATAGAAGAATCTGATCAGATCAGCTATAAACCTAGCCCAAACAATTAACGCTTCAATTTAATTGAGCTACACAATCCAAAAGCCTTTTTTTTTTTGGTTCTTTATTGCGAACTGTTCAATTGCTGTAAAATGCTAGTGCGTATAAGATAAACAGTGGCCATGGGATTACATTTCAAAAAGTTCTATACATACTAAAAAAAGAAAAAAAAAAAAACCACACAAAAAACAAAAAAACCCACACACGCACATCTGTTTAGCACAATTACAAAGAATCACAAAAATGTACACATTCTTAAGACACTTAAGCGGACAGGACAACAATTTTAGAAAATGGGCTATGTATAAAGCATATATAATGAGCACATATTAATACAGCAACAGAAACAGTATTACACATATGGCAACATTGCAATGCACATTATCTTGCATCAACACCTACATTGGTAGAAAAATGTGACATTTTGCCCATGGTGTGATTGCTAGTGCCAGGCAAGCAAGTTTGTACTTTTACTGCTGATCTCCCAGGATATTTACACACTAAAAGGGGAAAAAAAATCCACTGACACACAATCTGTGAATGGAAACTGTCGTTGAAAAAGTCAAATGATTTTTAAAATTTAGGATGGTTTGATAGACGAAAGTTAAAACTCCCATAAGCAGCAGTATTGACAACAGCCGTTGAGTGTATTCACCTTATGATGTCACACCCAATCTTAAGGTCTGTTAATTTTTTCATCCTCTTTAAAAATCCAGTCACTTTTCCATCGATATAGACTAATAGCTCAGTAATAATCATACAATATGGTAAAGTTATTCTCAATATAAAGGTGTCATTATTTAAAATGACAATTATTAGTTACTGCAAGAAATGCTTTGATCATCAAGCACTGGTGAAGCCCATGTGTTAGTCTGAATAAGAATGTTTTGATGACTGTTGCCCACTTTTAATTCAAAAATTTCATAGACCCAGGTCCTGTTTATTTAAAGAAACAAGACAGACATGTGCTGCTCCACAGTACTTTTTAAAACACCACTGTTCAAGAGAAATGCTTTATGCAGTAACTACACTACTCATATTGTATGTTTATAGTATTATTGTGTAATAACAAACAGTTAGAACAGTTTGAGTGCAGAGTGTCATGACAAAGCATAACTGTAAAAGCAACCTTATTGCTACAGTAGCTGAATAACCGGCAACTAATAACTTTACAACCTTTTCTTTTGCAGGCTTTTTATTGTGCATTGCACTCAATTCTACTGGTTTCACAAATATAAACACAAATACTAACTTCAGATTCTGAAAGCAAGGACAGTTTAGCTCACTGATTCCTCCTGGCTGTTTGTCCTGGCCTCCAGTCTTTGCTTGCATTTCTGGCGGTATCGCTCAGCACGCAGCTCTTCAAAACAGAACTCAGTGATGCCACTAAACAGCAGATCTTTACAGTACATGCTCTTTTCTCCAGTTTTGCCTTCAGCCTCATGCTGCATCTGCATGTGCTGTTGTTTCTCTTGCAGCCTTTTGAGTGGAGTCTGCTCTTCGAAACGTGGCTTTCTTGCTGATAGCACTGTATTCACTGCTGGGTTAATTTTACAAGGTGTTCTGGAGGAAAATCAAAAATTAGGTCACGTGCAAAGAACCTAAATAAGAAAAAGGGTCTATAAATACAAAAAACAACAAATAATAAGCTGCTCACATGACAAAGGTTTCTACGAATGGATAAAACATGACTAGGTAGTAATGCACCAATAAAATGGGACAATGTGATTGGATGAACCATTTGTCTAGCCATGACATAATTGCATAATGGTGCACAGTCGTATCAATGTGTACATTATTTTCCAAAAGTATTTTTTTCTAAATTGTGTTCTGTAATTTGGTCACTAGACCAAGTATTTGAATAATAGAGAAACAGGTATCCTGTTACTCAATCTGCATTCACTGTAAAAACCAGAATAGATTGTGTCACAAAAGACCAGTTTATTAATGTTTTTGCTTTAAATAAACACATTTATGAATAAAACCTTGTATTTTTATTAGTGTGTTTATAACATTTTTATAAAAGCAATACGCCACTCGAGGTTGTGCATTATTATGAATAATTCCTATTATGAAGATATTATTATAAAACAGTTCCATTCCTTAAATCTGATCATATTGCATCATAACTTGACTGAACGATGATACGGGAGCAACATTCTTGCAAGAGTCAAACAAAAATGAAAAGGCTCTGATCCAAACTGTTCCAGCTTAAATGTGGTAGAACATTATTTTAAATCATGTATCATTAATGCAGTACTTCTCAAATAGTGGTGCACGCCCCCCTGGGGGGGGGCGCTGTGCGGTGCCTGGGGTGGCGCATAACAAGAAATCCCAGAACAAGTGATATTAAGTGTACTGAACAAACCCTCAAAAGACAACATGGAAAAATATTTAACAGGGATGGCGGAGAGAAACGAAGATAATGAGACCAACAAAAGTCAACCGAAAGCTAAAACGAGGAAATATGACAAAACGTATAGCGCTTGGCTTCACTGTAACTAAAGGTGGGAGACGGAGAAAGACCGGTGTGTCTTAAAATGTTGGCAGCGGACAGCATGAACCCAAATAAATGAAGGCGTCACTTAAAAGACATTACACCCCGATCACGCTGATAAGCTGCTTGAGTTTTTAACGCGTACAGCCAGCAATTATCCCGCTTTCTGAATGCTACTTCAGAAAAGCTATGCGCTGCAAAACATTAGTTCTGACTTCCTTATTTGGATTTAAAAAAAAAATTAAAACGGGACAAATTTTTGTATTCATTTTTGTTTTGTAAGTTAAAGTGTTAATATATTGTGCTCCTGAATTAATGTTGCTGATGAATTTGAATTTATTATTTATTTATTTTATTTAATTTCATTTTTCAGTATCAAATGCCAGTCAGTTCAAAAATGTTTCTAGTTTAAAGATTTTATTCGTTTGTTACAAACTTATTTAACAAAATAATTTTTTTGTTCTAAGTTGATCTATATTTCTTTCTTTTTTGTTTTCCTTATTGTTAATATGGATACATTGCTATAAAAGAGGTGTACTTATAACAAATTTATAGACAAATGATACTACATTGGTTGTGTAAAAATACATTCATCACATTTTGTAATGTACAAAATTTTGAGCAATAATTCCCTAAGACACATTGCCTGAGACACAAGTCTTTTTGAAAGCTTACTCTGAATAGTGAAAATAAATAGTGGAAATAGTTGTATCTTCAAAAGCAGAGCAACTTAAAATGTCAATAATGCTCAAGTGAATGAATCTACTAGTAGATAAGAACAGCAGTGTAAAGACAAAGAATAGTCAACCATAAAACACTCACACAGCAGGAGGCTGTTCACTCTCCTCCACATAGGGCTGGAAATTGGGCATTGGTGGAGGAACCACAATAGTTGTATTACCAAACCTGGATTTTTGCGGCACCTGATAAAGAGGAAACAAACAATTATTACATTTTAAAATATGGACAAGAAAGAAAACATTTTTTTGATAAAATAAAAAAAGAATTTAATTGACCAGATATTAAAGACCAGGGCACGGTGGCTTAGTGGTTAGCACATTCGCCTCTCAGCGCTAGGGATTCCCGGTTCGAATCCCCATCTGGGTGGAGTTTCCATGTTCTCCCCGTGCCTGCGTGGGTTTCCTCCGGGTTCTCCGGTTTCCTCCCACAGTTCAAAAACATGGATCAAGTTAATTGAATTCTGAAAAATTGCCCCTGTAGAGTGTGTCTGTGTGAGTGAGTGTGTTCCCAGCGATGGATTGGCGCCCTGTCCTGGGTCTATCTGCCCATGGGGGCATGGGGAACCCCACCGCGACCCTAATAGAGGATAAGTGGGAGATAATGAATGAATGAATGAATGAATTAAAGACCATAATTGGGCATTTCAAGGAAATCGGTTTTTGTCTGTACCTTTACATTGGTCCATTTTTCTGTTTTTTGTTCGTTCTCCTTGGCTCTAGCTGTTGGGGGAGCGGACCAACTTTCAGGTTTGATCTCTTGACGTCTCTCAAAGTGTTCTTTATTCTCATCAAATATAATGAGCTGACTGTTCTGGGTTGAGCCAAATTGTTGATTAAACTGCAAACCACGAGAGTCTGTCGAAATCAAAGAAATTAGTGGTTAACATTCAATGAAATGATCAAGCTCTAGTAATACATTTTTGTGGACTGCAAAAAAAATCTAGATTTCACCCAAGACAATAGTCACTCTGCTGGAACACCAGCAGAAGACCAAAAAAAGAAAAAGAGAAAAAAAAAAAAAAAAAAAAAAAAAAACTTTTAGGGGCCTAACTCTAGGCTTAAACCCACTTTGTTTGTTGTTTTCCCTGATACGAGAAGAAGACTTACATGGGCATATTTTTAAAATAAAAAATGCAGTTAATGGACAGGTTATAGGCAAATTTTCAGGCAGAAACTGATTTAAATGTTGTGATTTTTTTGAGAAAACCCATGAGTAAGATATGCATACTCCAAACAGGACCCACCAGGGACCTTCTTGCTGAGAAATTACTGCACCACTGTGACACCACAGACTTAAAAAAACATTTATTAAAATTATTTTCCTATGGTTATGTGTAATTTTTCAATAATATGTAGCACATATTTATAGCAGTGAAACTGGTTAATATTTAAATGCATTTTTTAAATTGATCGTACACGATCAAACATTTCATAAGACATAACTGGTAAATGTTGATATAATTAATTATTGCCATATTTCTCATAAAATTGAGATAAAAAAAATTGAATATTAGTTTAAAATTTTAGGTGAGTAAAAGGATCCATGACTAATTGACAAAGCAAAATCGCTATATTTTTTGTTTGGTTATGCTCTTACATATGTTTGTTTTGTTTTTAATAAGGTGTTACGCATTGTCAAATAACTTATGTTCAGGTTATTAAAAAACGTCAACTTACCTACAGAGAAAGTATTTTATTTAGCTGGCACCATATTTTAGACTACTGACTTTCTACATAATATGAAGATACCAATTAAACTGGATGCCCGTCTCTATAAAATGGCAGGTAAAATATTTTTGTAATCTTTTGGATTCATCATTTGAATTTAGATGCCTTTAGTTTACAAATCATAGCTACCAAACTGGCTGCTCTGTTCCTAATATTTCAAGGAGAACTATCTCCAAACAAAAAACAGAAAGGTTTTATACAGATTCATTTGGATCTGCTGTGACTGATTACAATGACTTGTAAGTCATTATATTAACACCAGTCTTTTCTAATTGCAGTCTGTATTATGAATTGCAATAAAGCATGATTTATGCTATTTGTACAACCACAAACACATGATGCAATAAAAAAAATAAAATAAAATAAAAAAAACATATTTACAGCCAATTGATGCAGTCACACGGTTGATAGGAACAACCGCTTTTTTTTTCCCTTTTGCTTTTAGTTCTACCAGAGAAGTCCGCTGAGGTTCTTCGTCCTTTTCTTCTTCAACAACTGAGCTCATCATCTGTCTAAAAACACGTGCCTGTAAAGCCCTGAACAGAAAAAAATACAACGCTTAATTTACGGTCCTAAACAATTGTAATCGCACACATTTGCATTGCATGTATTACATATTTGTATTTGTTTTCAAAGAGGAAAAAAAAATGTTTTATGCTATTAAAAAATATTTATTGAACAATTTAATTGAATATCCCAGCAGACATAGCAACAAAGCAAAGTATTTTTAAACTTTAATAAATCAGCAAATTAACACAACACATGATACCATCCATCTATCCATTATCTTCCACTTTATCCTCTACTAGGGTCGTGGGGGGTTCCCCATTCAGGGGAGAACGTTTCGGGCACTGGGCCAGTACACCCAGGACAGGATGCCAATCCATCGCTGGGCACACACTCACTCACAGACACACACACTCCATGTGGGGTAATTTGGAGAATTCAATTGACCTGTTTTTTTTTTTTTTATGTTTTTGGACTGTGGGAGGAAACCGGAGAACCCGCAGGAAATCCACGTGGACAGGGGGAGAACATGGAAACGCCACCCAGATTAGGATTTGAACCGGGAATCCCTAGTACTGAGAGGCAAATGTGCTAACCATTAAGACACCGTGCTACCCCAATACATGATACCATACTACATAATCTATAATTAAAACCATTTTATTTGCCCTTTAAATAAACTATAGTCATGTATAACAAACACATGCAAGGGCGCATGCAGACATGGGCACTTGCAGCAAGAGAATGTGCTCGACTCTACATTTTTACTTTTTTTTTTTTTAAGAACAAAAACATCCAATGTTTTCCAGTTTGACACATTGGCAGAAAACGTTTTATACTATAAAAATTTGTCAATGAGTACTTTATTAGTCTGCAAAAATTATTCAGCATTTTTACTTAACATGGATTTAAGTTAAATTGAATACTCTAAATTTCCCCATATAGAGTGTGTGTGTGTATGTGTGAGTGCGTGTGCCCAGCAATTGACTGGCACCCTGTCCTGGGTGTTTCTGCTCAGCGCCCGAAAATTTCTTCCCTGAATGGGCATGGGGAACACCCCATGACCATAGTAGAGGATTAAGTGGAAGATTATGAATGAATGAATAATTAAGTGCCATTTGTAAAATACTGTAAATAAATCACTATTCAAATGAATACTTGTGAAATTGTTGCAGTCGATCAAGTGGTTCAGCCCCACACTTTAAACCTTCTTGGCAAATGCGATCAGCCATCCGTGAGTTTCCCCTTTTCTCATATTCCTCAGACCAGGCTATGTAAAACGAAGCTTCAATTGTCCCAATTCCCTGTGCTTGCATGTACTTGTAGACATCTAACGGATCTGAAGAGCCTTCTGCCTAAAGTTTAACAGAGACGATTTACAAGTGTTACACGGCAGGTTGCAAGATTTACTAATGATGAGAATATAGTACTTACAAATTTAATCCAGAGGTCAATGTAACGTGAATCGTTGTGGTACTGCTTTGCTTCAGTAAACTTTGTGACTGCTCTTTCCAAAAGAAGAGTTAATCCACTCTCCTTTCCACCCTGTGGATATGTCTGTTCGGTCCATTTTACGTACCTCCGAAAACAAATTAAATCAATTATATTTATTTTACCTGTAACATCAAACTCAAAATCAATTACCATCTGAATAAATGCAATCCAATTACACGGAATACAAATATTTGATTGAAATTAAATTGTTTGGTAGCAGACATTCAAATACAAATCCTCACATGTTCTTAACACAATTCAAAATAATAAAATAAAATACTGTGTCTAGTATGAACATCAATACTGATTTTTATGAATAAAAACAATACTAGTAAACCTGTAGCTGTAGGTATCAACAAATAAAAAAGACAATAATGTTTTAAACTCTGAGACTATAAGAACAGTTTAACTTACCTATCCCAAACATCAAGAGGATCATCTCCATCGTACATTCGCAGCTCTGATTCAAATGCCCTGAAAATAAGAAAGGGCGGTTAGATTTTTTTTTTCCATTGAATAAAAAGACATTTGACAACCAAAACCTGAAATATGTTTCATTAACATTGTGTGCTATAACAGTGGTGGTGCAACAGGTCTCAGCTGATCAGATCATCTCTTTTGATTAAACAGAGCTTGACGAGAGAGGGTTTTGCAACAAAAAAAAAATAATTGTATACACATAGTAATATGCATTTACATTGTTTTATACAAATTAGGATTGTAGTTTGTTTATCTGAATGCTGTGTTAGGCCTGGCTGTTTTTTAAATATGTATTCTTCCCATGAAACAGTGTTTCCCAACCACTGTGATGTAGCACATAAGTGTGCCATTTTACCAGATGTCCAGTTTTACCTGAGGAGTACTCTAACCGAGCAGCGTGTTGAGAAAGCAGAACAGTAACATTCTCTTCCACTAGAGGGCAATACAAATCTGTTTTCGCAAAAGTGTGCCATTCGTCAATATCTGCAATATAATCTTTATGTACAACTTAACAGGCCTAGATTTCATACTGGGTAAGTGAACAAAGACTAAATTTTCATTATCTTTTAACAAAAATACTTTGCGGCATTTTTGTTTGGTTGTGTGCCTTGTAATTTGTATAATGTAAAATATGTGCCATATTGTACACTTCCGTGGACTTGGTCATTGCCAGGATTAACAGCTTAAGTACCCTCTTCACATCAATGTTCATATTTTGTTAATTAGAGACCAAGTACACAAGTACCCTTGAATTGTGGATTTTTGACCTGTGCTGTCAAATTTCACAGAACACATTATAAACAGAGTGCATTTCTCAATAATAATAACAGATAATATTACAGAATATCTATAATGTTTTCATATTATGTTTAATAAATATAAAGAAAAAGGTGCAAATGCAGGGTGCACACAGAAGCACATCATTAAATGTCAGCAAGAACCCAGCGGCTCCTGAAGGAGATTCAAGTGGACTATGTCCTTCCATCAGCTGGAGACACCACTCATGAGCTGACCTTCCGAATCTGAACTTTAAAGGAAGGTCTACACAAAGCATTACTGTGTCACTCAGAAATCTTCTAATACCACTATGCCTTTATCATTGGAATAATCAAAACATACAACCTACAGGCTGTGATATGATATGAATCATTAACACTCCTCCAGATATAATATTGGTATATATTTTAATATTATTTACAAAAAAAAATAATTAAAAAGACAAGGTGTATCAAAAGAAAAGAGTTAAGCAGACAGGGATCCAATTTTAAACACAAGCTGTGGACGAAGAGGTAAACCTGTTAGACCAAGTCACTGACATGGAAGCAATCTTAAAAACTACTATTTTATATTTAAATTAATTGCCAAATAAAAAGGGGTACAGAATGAGTGTCTTTAAACCAAAACTCCAAATCTTCAATTTTCTCGATATGACTCCCCAGGTCATAGAAACTTTACCAGGTTAAATCATTAAATGGACCCCTATGACAAAAGCCATTAACAAATACAGTGTCTGTAATGAGTTGGGGCACTATCGCTTTGAATTAATTTAATTCATTTTCCACCCAAAAGGTGTGTATAATATATATATATATATATATATATATATATATATATATATAATAAATTGGTAAAATTATATATCAATTTGTTGTCAAAGACCTAGATAGTGAAATTTAAGTTCAAGTATTTTATTTATATAGTGCTTCTTACAACAGTACATTGTAACAAAGCAGCTTTACAGTGTTACAAACCTGAATCCCTATAGAGAAAGCAGACGTGACAGTGGCAAGAAAGAAAGAAAAAAAAAAAACCTCCTTGTGATGATTTTTTTTTTAAGAAGAAACTTTGGGAGAACCTAGGCTCAGTGGGGGACTTATCCTTGAATGGGCAATTCAACATGATGGCATTTAAGGTGGTCACCATGTTGGTTATATGTAGTGACAAATTTTTCCCTTTCCCTACGCAATGTCTCTAAACTTGTACCACAGCCTGGGTCTGAACAGTATCAATGGCCTTTTTCCAAAATGAAAACACTTACTACTGTGCTGCCTGCTGGTGGATTAAACCATTTTACAATTTATGAGTTAAATGAATAAGAATAAGCAAAAACCTACTGTTTTTGTTTGTTAACAGCAGCACTAGAGCCCTCTTGTTGCTGGCTGAGGGCTTGGTGCAGTGCAGAGATAGCCCGACCACGTTTTAGAGGCTGGATATTCTCCTTGCATAACTCCCAGTCTGCTTCACCCTCTGCCATTGTTGTTTGACACCAATTCACTGCAAATGCTGTTAAAATAAATTACCCATAGTTTTTTATGCATTGCATAGGACATAAAACATTTTTATTCAGTGTTAAAACATGCAAATTTAGGAACTTGAGAGGGTAAACACATTTATACTGCAGTAGCCATGAGGAAATAAAACTTCTAAATATAAGCTTATGTCTGATGTAAATGCATTTATTGTTATGTCACTGTTTTCTGTACCATAAATAAAAGTTAAATAAGATCAATGTTTTTCAGTTCGGTCATCCATCAAACCGATAGATGATTAGAGGCTGAAATTTGAATGCTATAGTGAATTTATTGCACAAATGTCATTGTGTCTGCAAGCAAAAACTAGAAAATAGCAAGTATAAGGAAGAGATTTGTTTGGAGACCTTGGCTATATCGTACATAACACACAGACATACGCAATGAATTTATTTGCATTTTTTAAAATATTGTATCTAGGATACAGGGGAAACACATTGTGTCGTTTCGTTTGTTCTTCTCATTCATATGTTCATGAAATAACCTTCGAATACGTATTAAGAAAGAAAGCTTGTGCAGTTTTGCGCGAGTATATTTGTTTACTTAAGTTAAACGACAGTTGTCGTTGTAAAGTTAAAAACAGCGCTGTTTAACGGGATTATCTTTTGCTGTCCTTACATGAAAGCAAACATTCATTCATTATCTCCCGCTTATCCTATATTAGGGTCACGGTGGGGTTCCCCATGCCCATCCAGGGGAGAGCGTCTCGGGCGCTGGGCAGATAGACCCAGGACAGGGCGCCAATCCATCGCTGGGCACACACTCACTCACACAGACACACTCTATATGGGGGAATTTTGAGAATTCAATTAACTTGATCCATGTTTTTGGACTGTGGGAGGAAACCGGAGAACCCGGAGGAAACCCACGCAGACACGGGGAGAACATGGAAACTCCACCCAGATGGGGATTCAAACCGGGAATCCCTAGCGCTGAGAGGCGAACGTGCTAACCACTAAGCCACCGTGCCGCCTGAAAGCAAACATGACGAGAAAAATATCAGCTAACTATATCGAAAGACACCGAATGTTTTTGAAGACGAGTTGAAAGTCAGTTTGTATCAATAATATACGCTTCATAAGTGAAAGCCTATTTTACCGTTTATTAGTCTCTAAGCGCCGTCCTTCCTCCTTTCTCTGCAGATTTAAACAAAAACCGCGAGGCGACTAAAACTACGCGCATTGGTCTGTTCTAACCACGTGACCAATTTTGTACCAACGACAGCGACCACCATCTATCAATTTTTCAATTTTTCAATTTAAAAGCTTTATTTGCATGACAAATATACATTTGGATTACAAAATAAAAAAAATAAATAAAAATAAAAGATAAAAATATAAAAATAAAAACAATTACAAATGTACAAAATTACAAAAAAATTTACATAATATACAAATACAGTGGCTTTTGATGTACATATATATAAATATTTAAATAAAATTAGAGGTGTGTGTGTGTGTGTGTGTGTGTGTGTGTGTGTGTGTGTGTGTGTGTGTGTGTGTGTGTGTGTGTGTTTGGTCACTCTCTGTCCCTCTCCTGGTGGCAGGTGTATATATATTCTCTCTCTCTCTCTCTCTCTCTCTCTCTCTCTCTCTCTCTCTCTCTCTCTCTCTCTCTATATATATATATATATATTCCAGGTGGCACGTTGGTTAGCATGTTCGCCTCTCAGCGCTAGGGATTCCCGGTTCGAATCCCCATCTGGGTGGAGTGGAGGGACCTGGCCCCTGCCCACGTCCATGCCACCAGAAGCACCAGTTTGATGCCCATGTAATAGCACTTGATTTGATGCCCATGCCATCACAGTGCTTGACTGACCAGCCTACTCCGCCAGACCTTAACCCCAGTGAGAATCTATGGGGTATGCTCAAGAGGGAAATGAGGGGCACCAGACCCAACAACAAATAATACCCCATAGATTCTTAATGGGGTTTAGGTCCGGTGAATTAGCATTGTCCTGTGTGTGTGTGAGTTGTGAGATCTCATAAAAGTTTCTTAAGATAAAATACATCCTCCCACAGTCAAAAACATGGATTTAAGGTAAATTAAATGCTCCAAATTGCCCCCGACCGCCCAGTGTGTGTGTGTGTGTGTGTTTGTATGCATGTGTGGGTGAGTGAGTTTTAGGATTTAGGATTTAGGATTTAGAATTACATTGTTGTTGCTGCCTGGCCGCTCAAGGAGGATGAGTCCCCCACTGAGTCTTGGTCCTCCCAAGGTTTCTTCCTTGAATAACAACATAAAAGGGAGTTTTTTCTTGCCACTGTCGCTTCGGCTTGCTCTTTGGGGGTTTAAAGGCTTTTCATTCTGTAAAGCTGCTTTGTGACAATGTACTGTTGTAAAAAGCGCTATATAAATAAATAACTTGAACTTGAACTTGAGTGTGACCAGCGATAGAATAGCACCCTGTTCTGTGTTAGGTTCCAAAAAACGGGTGTATTTGCCCAGCGCCCGAAACGTTCTCTGGATGGGCATGGAGGGAATAAAGCGGAGGATAATAAATGAATGAATACACAACCTCGAGTGCCTTATTGCTTTTATAAAACGGTTACAAACACACTGTAATAAAAAACAAAATAAATAAAACGATAATAAACTGCACTTTTGCGACGTAATCTAGTCTGTTTATTTAAATCAGGGGTGCTCAATACGTAGATCGCGATGGAGGTTTAAAAAAAAATCATGTATCAGCACTTTTTTTTACAGCACAGTATCGGAATCACTCTTACACACGCGCACGCATTTTAACACACAATGTGATTCATTCTGAATCGCGATCTCTGCGAGTGAGCAGTCCGCCTCCGTTCTTAATTCCGAAGCACTGGATCACAAATCATCTACACTAGATAGTTTCTTTTTACATTGGATATTTTCTGTTTTTGCTCTTTATTTGACAGACGAGTGAAGGAATTCGCTCCAAAATAACTAAAATAGCACTTTCATTTAGAGTGGGAGGGTGCATATTTTTTTGCAATGTCAAACTCAAAACGCCTTTGCTTGATTTGCCAAGTAGCCATTGCACTTCCATTGTGTTTGGCCAGATCTCGGGCCAGAAAAGTGTGGGCTCCCCTGATTTAAATAAACACTAATCATGTTTCTGGTTTCCCTAACAATCAAATACCGCCATCCAGCGGCCAACTTACAGTACGCAATTTGTCAAATATATCGGGGAAACAACCCCTCCCTCCCTTTTTTCATGCTCTTATCATTCATTCATTCATTCATTATCTCCCGCTTATCCTCTATTAGGGTCCCGGTGGGGTTCCCCATGCCCATCCAGGGGAGAGCATCTCGGGCGCTGGGCAGATAGACCCAGGACAGGGCGCCAATCCATCGCTGGGCACACACTCACTCACACAGACACACTCTATAGCGGGCAATTTTGAGAATTCAATTAACTTGTTCCATGTTTTTGGACTGTGGGAGGAAACCGGAGAACCCGGAGGAAACCCACGCAGACACGGGGAGAACATGGAAACTCCACCCAGATGGGGATTCGAACTGGGAATCCCTAGCGCTGAGAGGCGAACGTGCTAACCACTAAGCCACCGTGCCGCCCTGCTCTTATTATATGTTATGTTATATAGGTTATGTTTATGGTTGGTGTATTTGGTGTGTCATAACCTGCCCACAGGAAACAGAAATTAGATATCTAGCTAACTGTGGCCCAATTATTATTATTAGTAGTAGTAGTAGTAGTAGTAGTAGTAGTAGTAGTAGTAGGGGACAGTGCACTTTCATGAGACACAAGATTATACATGGTTAAAACCATATATAACATGGAATTAACCATAAGTTTAGTTTTATCTGTAGTTCCCTGGCCATGATGTGAAAAAGACAGAAAGCAAAAGAATGAAAAAACGAAATCATTATTATATCATTATTATAAAAAATAATAAGGCTTTTGTTTTGAAATTTGTTTTTTCTCGCTTACCGTAATATCTGTTATAGACATGTACTATCTAACATTTCGGCGGCTGTTTTGACGGTTTTCTTGAGGGCGGTTTACTTTGGCGCAGTGTTTTGATATCAAAACAGAATTTAGCGAACTGTAATACCAACAAAATACAGTATTTATAAATTGAGAATTACGTGCAGGATTACGTTTGTGATTTGGAAGGCCAGTATGGAGAGCCGGTGTTACGGCTGCGCCTCAAAGTTCACTGTCTTCAGGAAAGAGGTTTGTTTGGTTTGTTTATTTGATTAAACTCTAAACCTTCACGTTGCCTAGTGTGTTAGCGGTGTGAAATGCAGGTCAAGTGCGTAGAAAGCCAAGTTGCGTGACAGCGGACACCGTAACATTCGAAATTTATGCTATAAACAACTTATTTATTAATACAACTTTCAAAACAATACCTTTCGTTTAGGCTCAATTTAAATTTCAAGAAGACAAATATTCATTCATTCATTTTCCGCTTTATCCTCCATTAGGGGTCCGGGGGGGGGGGGTTCCCCATACCCATACCCATCCAGGGGAGAACGTCTCGGGCGCTGGGCAGATAGACCCAGGACAGGGTGCCAATCTATCACTGGGCACACACTCACTCACCCAGACACACTCTATATGGGGCAATTTTGAGAATTCAATTGACTTGATCCATGTTTTTGGACTGTGGGAGGAAACCGGAGAACCCGGAGGAAACCCGAATGACAAATAGATCCACTTAATTTTATGGCACTTCCATAGATCCACAAGTTTTTTTCATGCTTGACTTGCTTTTTCATACATTCTGTCACATAGCAGTTTAACATATTCTACAACAAATTTAAGAAGTACAATATAATGTAGGCTTAATTTACATTAGTGGTGGAAAGTAGGGTTCAAGATTCAAGTACATAGGGTGCAGAGCTTTTATTTGGAAATTGATCATTTTGATGGATCAAATGTATTTAAAGCATTTATTTCATTTTGGTTTTCTGTTTTCTTAAATTGACCTTGATATGCAGTGTTTTAGTGAAGCTAAGTATGCAGCGGCAACAAGGCAAAGACTGTGTACAGCTTATGAAAAGTGACTTCAGAAAATAAAATGAAATAAAGATATCAGTTCCTGTGCCATTTGGTGTTTAAAATAATGAGTATTTAATTGAATTGCAGCTGGGCTGTAAAAACTGTGGACGCTCATTTTGTTCTGGGTGCCTAACTAACAACGCGTTAGTGCCTCGCTATAGCAACACTCAGCAAAAAGTTTGTAAGCAGTGTCATGGCAATCTCACAAGGTTTGTATGTTACTTTTTACATAACTGAATGATTAGTGTTGGTCTTTAATTTGAGTGCCTAATAAAGTACTAATTTACAGTGGAGGGAAAAAAAATGATGCTGCAAAATGGTCCCCACCACTAAACTACAAAAAGTAAGGTTTGAAATTAGGTCAGTTGTTAAAATGAATGTCATGTTTGTTTGTTTTTCTTGTATATAAATTACACCATCTGATTACTACAGGCGGGTTGCTGCTTTTGAAGCCAGACAGACTCAAATTCAACCTCCAAGACGTGGTCATGAAAACATTAGCACATCTGCTTCCGCCTCAACCAAAGGCCTTAGTAAGGTGGATCAGGAGATTGCTCATAGACTTCAGAGGCTTAAAGAGGAAACAAAGCCAAGTATGAGACATTCGTATACATAAACTGAGTTTGGGGATACTGCTCTGAATACTCTTCAGTTTGTCTTAAATAAAGTTTATCTTTTGTCTCGATTGTAGAGTCCATTCCATCAGAAAAGGATATAGAGATGCGCCTTGCCACACTGAAAGCTCCTGATAAGCCAGTGCCTTCGACTCTGCAGATAGAAGATCGTTTGGCTGCTTTAAAGGGAATAACATCTCCTTCTCAAACTCCTCCTTCAGTAAGTCAGGGTAAATAAGGAAATGAAAATCTGCATTAGCAGATAAGTAAAATTGGCAATTAAAAGCTGACTTGTTTTATTTAGCCATAGATCTAACTATATTCCCTCCAGAAATTTATATTGACACAGGTTGGGGAAAAAACGATGACCTATGTGGAAGCGACCACTTTGCGATCATAGCTTAATTTATATACAAAACAAAACGCATCCAATACAGAAATGACTACTAAAGAAAGTTCAAGTTCAACATGCTTTGTGTTGCAGTGTGTGCAGTGTTATAAGCCATTAAACCCCCAAAAAACAAGTCATGGCAAGAATAAACTCCCTGTTATGTTGAAACCTTGGGAGGACCAAGGCAAAGTGGGGGACTCCTCCTCCTTGAGTGGCCGGGCAGCATAAACAGTGTAGCACAGCCATGTACAGTTTGTGTGGTGATCAGGTGTCCGAATTTAACAATTGGAAAAACTATAACAATTGGAAAACTATATAAGTCCATTGAGGGCATCCTGCAGGACTACCAGTCCAATAAAAATCCAGGTTCCATCATGTAATTGTCATAGCCTCAGTGCTTCGGCAGAGCCATGGATGAAGATCTGACAAAACTGACAAAATCTGACAAAAAGTTAGTGCTAATAAAACCCAGTATTTAAGTATCAACCAGAGTTTCATAAAAAGCAAGAGCACCCCAAATAATTAATAAAAGGGATGTACATGGGAAACATTTGTATCTCAACTAAAAGCAAACTCCTCTTCCAGAACAATATGAAGTATGATAAATAACAAAGGTAAACCCTCACAGATCCAACATGTTGTAGTAAATGGATGATTAATAACCACCAAAACGAATTGGCCAAGGCACTTGTTATGTACTTTCAATCAGTCTTTCTCTGAACTGCACACCCAAAGGAGAGAAGTTCCACAAGGCAGCATTCAACATCAAGATAAATGACATTACACAACATGTACCTCCTAGTGCCATGACCAGTTTAAATGTGGATAATTTATGCATCTGCATTAAAGGACGCCATATGCCTCAAATTGAAAGCACTTGCCAAAAAACAAATGCAAAAATTGACATCCAAAAATGGATTTCAGTTATCCAAAACTAAAACCATCTGTAATCTTTTCTGTCACTTAAGATCATTACATCCGGATCCATCACCAACTCTTAACATTGGAGACATTAAAGTGGGAAAGACAAATTCCTTGGAGTAACAAATTCCTTGGAGTAATACTTGACAATAAACCCGCTTTTATCCCACATATATAATCACTTAAAATCAGATGCTTGAAGTTGTTAAATATCCTTAAAGCCTTGGCAGATACAAGATATGGGTCAGCTAGTTGCTATTAAAACAGTTCTACAACATGCTAATGCAAACACATTTAGACTATGATAGTGCTGTCTATGGTGGAGCCAGGTCTTCATACTTGAACACTGTACACCATCAAGGACTTGACTGATCCTAGGAGCTTCACCCATTGAAAGCCTTTACGCAAAAGCAGATGAACCACCACAAACATATCCGGAGACTACAAAGAAGATTACAGTAACTATCAAGAACCAAAGGTGAAAAGTAAATCCAGCATACCAACCTCTTTTTCAAAATCAATACAAGCCTTTATGCACCTTTGCATAAATATCCATTTTTGATGCTAAAGAGTACGAGATCAAAACACCTGGACTACATATTAAATCTCTCCTGGAATCTCTTAACACACCGACAATATCTTCCAAATGTCTTCTGATACCACCCTGGGAAATCATGAACCCAGACATGTCAGCAAAAGTTTTTTCTAATTTGCCCACACTCTAGATCCTGCCTACAAGCTATGCAGTCACTCCAAACAGATCACCCAATATTGAAGCTCTTGGCTACAGGCTATTTATGTATAAAACACATCTTAAATACCATGTACATAGCCTAACTTTGAGCTGGAATGGCAATAAACACAAATAAACAAACAAATCATTGCTTAAGTGCCCTTGAGCAAGGCATTTAACCCTAGTTTCTCCCCGGATGGCGTATACAAAGCTGCCCACCGCTCCGTGCACGCATGCTCACTTCACTCAGTGTGTATGTGTATATGTGTGTTTTACTGCATGAATGGATTAAATGTGGAGGACAAATTCCTCTGTGTGAAAGCACAGTAGGAAAAATGGATCACTCAGTCACTCAAAGTGCTTTAAATACCCAGATTCTTCACTGTATTTCTCAACCAATTTAAACTATTTTCTAAAACATACTTTGTTGCTGCTGGGTTTAATACACAGATTGTACATAGTGCAAAATAATTTATTGCTAATTATAAACATGGCTTTTCTTTATGCAGGTGCATCAACCACCTGATTCCAGGACTCAGACTGAACAAGCCAATGACTTAATTACACAGATAACTGAGGAAATTGCCATTGACAGACAACAACAACAACCATATGGTATTTGTAATACACCAACACATTATTTATTATTTTATAAAGTAAATTAAATTGTTTTGGGATTAAAAAAAAACAATTTTGCAACATTTTAATAAGGTTAGGATTATGACATATTTTGTGATGTTGCTGTTCTTCTTCACATTTAGTGCTACTTTAGTTCTACAACATATGTTTTAGAACTAAAGTCTTCATTGTTGAATAGTTTTAAGGGTCATTTTGTCCTGTCTATCATTTAATATTATCTCTTATGCAACAGTACAGGATCTAATCTAGCACAAATTAATGGTTTATAATTCATTCATTCATTATCTTCCGTTTTATCCTATATTAGGGTCGCGGGGAGGGTTCCCCATGGATGGTTGCCCATCCAGGGGAGAACGTTTCGGGCACTGGGCAGATACACCCAGGACAGGGTGCCAATCTGTCGCTGGGCACACACTCTATCGCTGGGCACACACTCAGACACAAAGACACACACACATACACACTCTGTGGGGCAATTTGGAGAACTCAATTGACTTGATCCATGTTTTTGGACTGTGGGAGGAAACCGGAGAACCCGGAGGAAACCCACGTGGACACGGGGAGAACATGGAAACTCCACCCAAATGGAGATTCGAACTGGGAATCCCTAGTGCTGAGAGGCGAACGTGCTAAACTCTAAGCCACCATGCCTCCTAATGGTTTATAATGAATCACATATTTCGTATTGGGACAGGTCAAGACTATAAATGGACTTGTCCTGCAATCGAAACCGCTACAACTGAAACCAGGCCTTTTTGGTTGCATGCTAAATGGTGTTTAGTTTATTAAAATAATATATTAGATAAATAGATAGAATACTTTATTCATTCCGAAGGAAATTTAGCAGCCAGTAGCAGTAACATGTAAATATCTATATTTACAATTTACCGTTATAAAGTGTCAAGTGTGTAATAGTAGCAAAACTAAAAATGAAAATAAAGTGTCCAGTATGGATGGAGACCTAAGTGGTACTGTGCAAGATACACCTGTTGTTTTATTCGTTCTTCCGGCCCAAAACAGTTGTATTTTAGAGCCTGATGGCCCTCAGAACAAAAGATCTCCTCAGTATGTCTGTAGAGCAGCTCAGTGACAACAGCCTGCCACTGAACGTTCTCCTTTGGTCCATAATGATGGTGTGCAGTGGGTGACCATCATCATCCATGATGGAGAGCAGTTAGTTTAGTGTCCTCCTCTCTGACACCTTAATTACAGAGTCCAGTTCTACACCCACAACTGACTCTGCACGTCTGACCAACTTGTTGTTATTATTATATTAGATAAAGTCCAACCTTTAATCTAAGCAAGAAATAGAAAAACAATTCCCTAATACCTAGACTGCTAACAGCAAACATAGTAAATTATCTTTCATGTTGTTATTTACACAAATTTCATTTCAACACAATGTACTTTCTTCAGTGTTGTTCAGTGTTGCAAAACATCATGTCAGCAACCGGACTGATTGACAGAAAGATCTTAAAATCTCTACATTCTAACATGCACAAAGATTTTAAAAAATAGGAACAGTTCGATACATCTGTATTCACCAAAATAAAATTTCTTTAAAAGATTGAGCATTTAATTGATGCATGTTAATTCGGCAATTACGTGTACAATCAGGCAATTATTTTTTGCACAAAACAAATAATGTGTGCTTTGTTTCAGATAAGTCATGTTTAAGGTCCCTAATTTTTTAACAAGCTGAAGCCTGTGTTTTCAAACACCACAGAATACATTAAATCCTCCTGGACAAAACAGCCAAACCCCACGAGATCAGTTTTCTGCTTAGAATTAATTTGTTTTATTGAAGTATTTAATTGTTTAAATTATTCATTCATTCATTCAACCCCGGAGGAAACCCACGCGGACACGGGGAGAACATGGAAACTCCACCCAGATGGGGATTCGAACCGGGAATCCCTAACGCTGAGTGCTAACCACTAAGCCACCGTGCCGCCCTTGTTTAAATTAATTGAATTGAATTTCAATGTAATAATAACCTCACTAAAATTATATTTCTTACAGTTATTATATTGTACTATTTTCAATAGAGCTGCCAATTAAAAAAAACAACAAGGTAATATAATGTCACAATTTAAAATGCTTAAGGATAGGTATGTTCAGTTATCAGTATCAGTTTGTGGTGTATAAAAGTTGTTACTTTAATGGTTATTACACATTTGTACTGATTTATATTATTGGTTCCAATATAGATCCCTTAGATGCTAAAGACTTCCATCTTAATGATCTAAACAAAAGAGAGAGGTCATCGGTGCATGGAAATCTGGATGATGAGCAGTTGTCTCTGAAGCAGTTGGAGGAGGAGAAAAATCGTTTGTTAAACGAGACCATGGAAGAGTTGAAACGTGATGAGCACACTCAGAAGCATCTTCTTGAAGTGGCCAAGAGGCTTGCTGTGCTGCAAGGAAAAGACCCAGAAAAGGGTACCTGGAGTTTCTACATTAATGTTAGAAGTGATATTTTGTTCTCAAAATTTTTTCGTATTGACAATCCATTGGTGCATTTCCAAAATCCTCATTAATAGTCGCACTGCGTGTGGTGCTTTTTCTAAAACATTGCTTACAAAAAGCACTACACAATGGATTGGATCAAAATTCGGAATTCACATTCCAAAATTCACATTCACATTCTTCTCTGATTTAACCAATAGCCACATGCTGTGTTAAAAACACACATGGGCAGCTAAATAATGTTTAGAAAGGGTGAAAAAAAAATCTCCTATCCCTAAGTTCACTATTTCTTTCCTGGAGATATGTTCCTTGGAATTTTCTTTCAGTTTTGTACTGATAAAGTACAAACCACTATTGGTTGCTGACACTGTTAATGTCAATGTTTCTTAAGCATACACTTATATATTATAATATTAAATATGGTTGAATTTTATCAGAATGCCAAGATTGGAGAAAGATGGGCAATTTTTTTTTTTAAATCCGCTTTCTGAAGTGTTTAAAAGATTAGGTTCACTAAAATGAATTAAAAAAACCGCTAAGACCAAACTTTTTCCTCTCTGTAACACAAAACTAAAACAATTTTTTTAATTACACTAGGTCTTTAAGCAGCAAATTCTACAAATCTACAACTATCAAAGCATTAATATGGTATTCATATTCAGTGACCTTTGTATAGTCTGTGATTTATCTTGTCTCACTCAATAAGGTTTTAAAAGCAGAGCAACCCATTCTCTAATGAAAATTTATTCATTATTTAGTTATTAAGTATATATGACTTTGAATTATGGTGAAAGAGCATTACAAAACGTTTATTGCAATAGACAGTCATTTTGGGTGTCATTTTATATAATAATCCCTGGGTTTGGATGTTTTTATATTCCAGTCACTCTAACAGATTTTCAGAAACCAGACAGTGATGATGAGACTGAGGAGGAAGCTATCGTCAGGATTTTAAAACAGGTAAGTAAGAACTGTAAAGAAAAACTAAGTTTTTTTTATTTTTTAGTATAATATTAAAATATAAAACTATATAAATATCTGTACAGTTCTTTTTATTTATTTCAGTTTTAAGCCTTATAACCCATATTATCCCTGCAAAAAATCTTAATTGATGAACTAGTTGTGATCATTTTAGGTGCACAAGATTTGCCATTTAGTTTTATATATCTCAGTTTGTTCTATTTTTCTAGGTGTCAGAAGAAGCTGTTTTAGACGAGGCCAGTGGTTATAACATCCCTCCTGAATGTAGAAGCCAGAAAAACATAGAAAACTCCAAATCCAACCAGAAGCAGGTAACAAAGCTTTCATGTCATGCATCATAATGTCATCCATTTAGTTATTCATAGAACAGGTCAGTGAATCTGCCCATTTATTTCTGCAAAAAAGTTTCCAGAGTGTCTTAATTTTGCGGATTATTATCAAGGGTGCTTTTTAGGGGCATTGAGACTAAACCCTAAAATGTTTGTAAATATCACACACTAACACTACAATGGATTAATAAAATGTAATACATTAATGAATTTCCACTTCAAACCCTATGTTCTAGATGTGAAGCATATTATTATTGTTATATTATTCTATAAGGTTCATTAAGTTTTTTTGGTTAGATTATTGGGTACAAATAAAATTAATTAAATAATGAAAAGAAAGTCAAATAAAAATTATGTATGTGTGTATGTACAGTCATGGCCAAAAGTTTTGAGAATAATACAAATATTATTTTTTACAAAGTCTACTGCTTCAGTTTTTATAATGTCAATTTGCATATGCTCCAGAATGTTATAAAGAGTGATCAGCTTAACAGCAATTAATTGCAAAGTCAATATTTGCCTAGAAAATTAACTTCTATCCCCAAAAAAAATTTCAACTTCATTGCAGACCTGCCTTAAAAGGACCAGCTAACATCGTTTTAGTGATTGCTCCATTAACACAGGTGTGGGTGTTGATGAGGACAGGGCTGGAGATCAATCTGTCATGATTAAGTAAGAATGACACCACTGGACACTTTAAAAGGAGGCTGGTGCTTGGCATCATTGTTTCTCTTCTGGTAACCATGGTTATCTCTAAAGAAACACGTGCAGTCCTCATTGCACTGCACAAAAATGGCCTAACAGGGAAGAGTATCGCAGCTAGAAAGATTGCACCTCAGTCATCAATCTATTGGATCATCAAGAACTCCAAGGAGAGAGGTTCTATTGTTGCCAAAAAGGCTCCAGGGCGCCCAAGAAAGACCAGCAAGCACCAGGACCGTCTCTTAAAAGTGTTTCAGCTGCGGGATCGTGCTACCAGCAGTGCAAAGCTTGCTCAGGAATGGCAGCAGGCAGGTGTGAGTGCATCTGCACGCACTGTGAGGCGGAGACTCTTGGAGCAAGGCCTGGTCTCAAGAAGGGCAGCAAAGAAGTCTTGTCTCATGCCAACTGTAAAGCATCCTGAAACCATTCATGGGTGGTGTTGCTTCTCAGCCAAGGTAATCGGCTCTCACAGTCTTGCCTAAAAACACAGCCATGAATAAAGAATGGTACCATTGGTGATCAACAATGCCTTTTCCAGCATGATGGAGCACCTTGCCATAAAGCAAAGGTGATAACT
The DNA here is from genome assembly GCA_019802435.1 of Corydoras maculifer. Lineage (NCBI taxonomy): Eukaryota > Metazoa > Chordata > Actinopteri > Siluriformes > Callichthyidae > Corydoras > Corydoras maculifer. The sequence goes on along the minus strand of JAFMOD010000299.1, from coordinate 2,161,388 downwards.
ACATGGCTCAGGGAACGAAACATAGAGATTTTGGGTCCATGACCTGGAAACTCCCCAGATCTTAATCCCATTGAGAACTTGTGGTCAATCATGAACAGACGGGTGGACGAACAAAAACCTACACATTCTGACAAAATGCAAGCATTGATTGTGCAAGAATGGACTGCTATCAGTTAGCATTTGGTCCAGAAGTTGATTGAGAGCATGCCAGGGAGAATTGCAGAGGTCCTGAAGAAGAATACTGCAAATATTGACTATTAACTCATTCTAACTGTCAATAAAAGCTTTTGTTACTCATAATATGATTGCAATTATATTTCTGTATGTGATAAAAACATCTGACAAACACACATAAAAACCAGAGGGCAGCAGATCATGTGAAAATATAATATTTGTGTCATTCTCAAAACTTTAGGCCATGACTGTATGTATTAAGTATTTTAATTGGGTCAAACAATTGACATGATCCATATGAAAAGACATTTTACATTACAGACATTTTAAATGTTTTATAAGCTTAAGCAATGACATTTACATTTACATTTGGTCATTTAGCCGACGCTTTTATCCAAAGCGACTTACAAGATGAGCACAGGGTTAATCACAACAATGGAGCAATGAGGGTTAAGGGCCTTGCTCAAGGACTCACATTGGTAACTTTAGTGAACCTGGGATTTGAACCCCCAACCTTCAGATTGACAGCCCAATGCCCTAACCACTGAGCTACCTTGCCCTTGTAAGATATTAATTAGTAATATCTTAACCCCATTACGGCACTGTTTGGTATTCCCCCTAATCCCCATTCCATGGGGCTGAAACAACATGTGATCACCTTTGGTACCTTGCTCACTAGATGGGCTATACTTTTAAATTGGAAACTTTCATCCCCACCCCCACACAATTGGTGGGTCCAGGATATTTTAGGCAATTTTAGATTGGAATGGGGCAACACGGTGGCTTAGTGGTTAGCACGTTTGCCTCTCAGCGCTAGGGACTCCTGGTTCAAATCCCCATCTGGGTGGAGTTTCCATGTTCTTCCCGTGTCCGTGTGGGTTTCCTCCGGATTCTCCGGTTTCCTCCCACAGTCCAAAAACACGGATCAAGTCAATTGAGTTCTCCAAATTGCCCCATATAGAGTGTGTCTGTGTGAGTGAGTGCGTGCCCAGCGATATATTGGCGCCCTGTCCTGTGTGTATCTGCCCAGCGCCCAAAATGTTCTCCCCTGGATGGGCATGGGGAACCCCACTGCGAACCTAATAGAGGATAAAGCGGAAGATAATGGATGGATGGACAGATTGTAATGGCTGCGGTCGTAAAGGACTGTGACTCTGTTTTGTAAATTCTGGCTACCTGTCCTTAAGCACATTGATGGGTGCAATATTACACCAGATTAAAAGTTAAATATGACTTATACGCTAGTGTGATCATTATTTTTTTTTATTCTATTTAAGTATTATTTTGTGTATCTATTTACTTATTTATTTTTTTATTTTTTTTTACTTACTCTAGTTAACTAATTATTATTTTAATTATTTTATTTTATTATTTACTATAATTTATTTATATATCTATTTACTATTATTATTTATCTTATCTTTCCCCCAGAAAGGACAACAGTAAGGAGGGTTATTTCTTTCTTGTGTGTTACAAGCTTGTTTTTTCTAAATTGTATTCAGTTTAATACTTTTGTTGTGTTGTTATATACAAGCATACTCACAGTGTAAATTGTTTTTAAATATCCTCAATAAAAAAGATGTTACAAAAAAAGTAATATCACAATCAAAAATCAAAGCCAAATGTTTTTTTTTTTTTTTTTTTGAAGTTTAAACCTCATTCATCCAAAACCAACAGAGATGAGGATTATGAGGAGAATGAAGAGCTGCCCTGGTGTTGTATTTGTAATGAAGATGCTAGTATTCGATGTCACACATGTGACCAAGACCTTTACTGCAACCGTTGCTTTAGGTAAGGATCACTGTTAATGGTGTTTATATTAATTTAGTTAATATAGGTTAATTTGGTACCATTACATCTGTTCCCCAATTACTCAAGTTTCAGATTTTAGTATATTTTATTTGAGATGAAGAGGTATAAAAATAAATGTCAAAATACAATATACTTTTGATGTGACATTTTGCAGAATATTTTAACAAATTCAACTTACATGTATACCAGATTAATGGTCAGGGTCAGAGGGTCATATAACCTGGAGCAATAAGGGTTAAGGGCTCTACTTGAGAGCCCGCATTTTCCATTTTGTTGGGCAGAAGGCTTAAACTGTCAACCCTCATACAAACCTAATTGTCCAAAACTGAGCTACCACATCAACATGTATTAATTTCATCTAAAAACTCATATTCCTTTCTAGAAACATTCCACTATGTGAATTGGAATGCTAAATTGCCCATGTATGTGTGTATTGATTTGCATTTAAGCCTGAAACATTATTTATCAGATGAAATTCAAGTTGTTTCTAAATTGTGTTTAACTATTACCATTTTTTCTCCAAAGGGAATGTCATGATAAACATGAGCAGAAGGAACACCGGACATCTAGTTATACACCACCTAAGAAGGCCAAGGGGATGTAACCCTTTAAAATTTATGCAAAAAAGTCACAAGCAACATCACTTCTCTTGTGGAAACTTTACACTGACTGTTACTTTAAAAAAAAAGTTACTTGGCTAATACCATAGCAGGTTAAGTTCTCTAAGTAGTTTTCTAAGTAATTACTTTGTTCCCAGAACAGCTTGAAGGTTTGTGCATTTTAGCTAAAGTTAAGCACTTGCTTCAAAATGTTATCAGTTTATTTAAAATACACTATTCTGAGCTCATATGGCACCAACGATCAGATTTTTTTTTTCTATTTTGATGGATAATATGATGAATGATTGTAAAACTGTTTTTGATAAAGTGCCACATGAGTGTTTAGACATTTATGTACTGGATTTCAGAGCCTAGGCTACGGTCGTTGTTGGCTGCATTTAATGTCTTATGCATGAAAGAAGCAAAGAAGCTTTTGTTTATAGCCCAGAAATGCAACTTGTGCAGATCTGTCCTTTATAATATTTGGTTTCCCACAGTTCTTTACACATTTACACAAAGTCATGGGCAAGGTTTTTTTAAACTGTTTTCTTTGTCTTATTTATTGTGGCACTATGCAATAACATTAAATTTTTCATTAATTCATTTTCTTTCGCTTAATGCTGGGGTTGAGTTCGCAGGGGAGTTCACCATGCTCAAAGGGAGAATGTCTCAGGCGCTGGGCGGATACACCCAGGACAGCGTGCTATTATTGCTGGGCATACTCACTCACACACACAGACTATAAAGAGGTGTTTTAAAGCAACCAATTCAACTTGAATCCAAGTTTTTTGACTGTGGAATGTAACTGGAGAACCCGGACATGGGGAGAAACTTAACATAGAGTCGAACCTGGATCCACAGTGCTGAGTATTGAATGTGCCACTAAGCCACAGTGCTGTCCGTTATGAAAGTTAAATTTAAAAAAATTTATTTCTATTGCATTTATTGAACCATCAAGATGGAGATGAAGGAGATGAGTTCAGTTACAGTAAAGAAAACATCATGGTGCCCACGAATGTCCAGCAAGTGCCAGGACCATCTCCTAAACAGTGTTCAGCTGTGGGTGCAGGTCCCCACCATTGCTGAGCTTGCTCAGAAATTGCATGTTGGAATGCACATTAAGGTAAAGGCTTTTGGAGGAACAAGATTTTTATTCAATTGTCCAGCATAATGAAGTACAATGTTACAAGGCACAATTTCCATGGCTGGGAAATTGGCCAGATTGCAATCCCATTGAACCTGTAGTCAAGCCTTCAAAAGGCAAGTGACCTCCAAGCACTAATAAAGTGATGATCGGTTGATCATGCTTAAAAAAAGTGTAAACACTGTACACGTTGAGTATTTACTCTCTCTTGATGTTTGTCAACAAGTTTGTCGGCACGGTGGCTTAGTGGTTAGCACATTCGCCTCTCAGCGCTAGGGATTCCTGGTTCGAATCCCCATCTAGGTGGAGTTTCCATGTTCTCCCCGTGTCTGCGTGGGTTTCCTCCGGGTTCTCCGGTTTCCTCCCACAGTCCAAAAACATGGATCAAGTTAATTGAATTCTTAAAATTGCCCCCTATAGAGTGTGTCTGTGTGAGTGAGTGTATGCCCAACGATGGATTGGCGCCCTGTCCTGGGTCTATCTGCCCAGCGCCCGAGGCGTTCTCCCCTGGATGGGCATGGGGAACCCCACCGCGACCCTAATAGAGGATAAGCGGGAGATAATGAATGAATGAATGAATGAATTTCTTTCTGGTCTGTGCGATTAGTAGAACATTGTCCAGAACACATTGCCTTCCTCCCAGATTGCCTCCAGGTACTATGATTTGCATTGGAATAAAATGCTCTTGAACTCATAAGTTTACATGTTGTATAAACCCCTTTGCAGAAATGTGTGGACACTTCCTATAAATAAAATAAAAATGCAATTCATTAATTTACTTGAAACAATATTTGTGGATTCCAGGTTCAAATCCCAATCTGGGTGGAGTCTCCATGCTCTCCCCATGTCTGCATGGGTTTCCTTCAGGTTCTCCTGTTCCTTCTGCAGTATATTTATATTGTGTGAGTATGTGAGTGTCCTGGGTGTGCCCACTGCCCAAAATGTTCTCCCCTGAATGGGCATGTGGAATTCTAATTATTAGTAATTAGTAATTATATTGTTATATAATTAGTAATTGTGTCATAGTAAAATAAATTGAATGCTCTAAGTTGCCACATAAAGAGTGTGTGTGTCTGAATGAGTGTGCCAAGCGATAGTTTGTTGTCCTGTCCTGAGTTTATCTGTCCAGCACTCGAAATGATCTCCTCAGGATGTGCATGGGGAACCCCCCGCGAACCTATAGTATAGTATTAAGTGGAAGATAATGAATTAATTAATATATAGTTTACTAGAGAAACCGGAAAAAAGGGTTGTTGTATTTGTTCTGTTCAGACAGCATGTCTCTTATAAGACCTTTAGTGAATGAATCATTAGCTGACATGTATATGGTCTTTGTATACTAAAGGCATTACAATTCCCACTCTTGCACATTACTGCTCACATAAAAGGGTTAGTGCATTTCACATGACAGATTATGCAGTACTGCTAACATGTTTAACTGGTGTCTTTTGCCATTCCTTGGGTTGCAGTTAACAGAGACAGTCATGCATTCATAGGACATTAGGACAAGTCCTAATGTGTTTTGTGTTTTCATGTGTTTTGCTACATGAATATGCTATATTGTAGACACAATTTGTTTTGGATGTTTAATTACATATTGTCCTGATTTGTGCTGATGTGTCTGTACACTCTGATGACTAGTCTGGTATAATTGCTCAAATGGAAGCAAAAGGATTCGAAAGTGATCAGCCATCACTGATATTGGCCATTATAAAAAGGATAAATGAATATAAGAAAAAAGATGGGTGCATTAACAACCATTACTGACTGACTCTTGGGACAAATGGTCACATTAACACCCATAATAAACTTGCAGAGAAAAATTGATAAGTGGAGCAGAAGTGTTTCAGCATTAGCAAAAGCTTTAGCATTTTAGTGCTCAGTTGTGGTAAGTGATCCATTAAAAGAATAATCTACTCCCATGATTTGAGAACATTTGTATTTAGTCTGCATTAATGGAGCATATATTCACAGGGAGTAAATATATTAGATGGTATGTTCTACTTGCTGATGCCACGGCTTATACATTTTTTTTGTAATCAATCAAAAATACAAACTTCAGTGTCACAATGGAATGTGGAAATTTTCTGTTTTGTACATTATTTCTAAAATACAGACTCTTGCGGCTTAAAATGCAAAAGTGACCTATTTTGTACTCCCCATGGTGTTTAACTTTAATTATCCAAAAGCTGATTTCAGAAATGGGCAGCACAATGACATAGTTATCACATTCACCTCTCAGTGCTGGGGATCCAGTTTCAAATCACAATCTGAATGATAGGATCATGTTTTAAAGAGGCTTTGTGGGCTGTGTGGATCAACCTGATAAAAACCTTGTTGAGTATAAAAGAAATGAAATACCCATTACCACCTGATTTATGTGAGTACACAAAGTCTTCGTCATTGTGAGACAACCAGAAGCTGAATTGTATGAACTGTCTGATTTGTGGTGAATGTGATGCATGTTTAACACAATTACCTATCTGTACGCTTACAATGTTCTAGTGTGTGTCATTGCACTGTTTTGTAAAAAAATACAGCAGCTTTTGTCTGGTCCTGTCATATGAAAAAAAGGCATAGGTGTTTTTATTATGCACTGGAGGTGCAGGAGAATTTCGGAGAAGTAGTCCGATTCATTTCCTCTTTTCTGTAAATGTGTCCATGCAAGTCTTATGTCTTTAAATTCTTGTTATATAAGTGCCACTTAATTTGATACCCAAAACTGTCATTCCCCAGATGTTAACTAAAGGATGAAGAATAATTACACATCAAAGTTAAATATTAACCAACAGATTTTGGTTGAAAAGTTCTTTATGATCACATACAATTTTTTCTTGAGCAAAACATATAAATACAGAACAAAAAAAGTCACAAGAACAAGACAATATAGTCTTAAGATGGGCCAGAATTATATATAGAACAAATAAAATTAAATAAAAAAAACTTCATTAATAAACAGTTTTCCTATTGACCCATTTGTGCAGTGTCTACATAATTTGTAAGACATTTAATTGTATACAAAGGTAAAGTTTCGGCAATGCTGTTATTCACATTATCTTGTTAGTACCTTTGACCTACAACATTTATTTCTTTAATGGTCCTGACATCTTGCGAAGTCCCTTCATTCGATAAAGTAACCCATTGATGAAGTCCTAAGACATTAAAGAGACAGCGTTTAACAGTAGGATCAGATCACGTTTAATTTTGTATGTTAAGGTGAATTAACTCAAATAATCCCTCACCCATAAAAATTTTACAGCCTCATTATCCTGTTTTACAAAATTCTATATGCACAAGTTCATTTACAATAAACAATTATTAACAAATATTCATTTAGGATTAATTAGGTACAGTTGTTGGCACCACTAAAATCTTTAAAATACCAGTAATAGTATGTTTTAATCCTATTTTATGTATGTTATACTTAAATAATAAATTAACTAAAATAACAATTAAAATAGTAAATAACACAATGCTAAATAATTACATGTAAATATTATTTGTGAGAGTAGTATAAACTGATGCAGTTCTAACTCTAGCTTGAATAAGTTATTTAAAAAATTAGTTTAATTTACTTTATGGTGGCACGGTAGCTTAGAGGTTAGAACTTTTGCCTCTCAGTGCTGGGGGCAATTCTACTGAAAAGCATAATATCATAATAAACTTAATTCTATTTGTTAATTATGATGAAATTCAGAAAATAATGTTTGCAAAACATTCAAAAATGTTGGACATATGCAAAATTGAAGACAGAACAGTATTATATCAACACTGTGCTGAAAGCTTTTAATGCCACAGTTAGTGGTTTTATCTGGTAAAATGTAAGGTCATTAAAAATGTACTAAAGGCATTAAAAGTTCATTCATTCATTCATTATCTGCCGCTTATCCTCTATTAGGGTCGCGGTGGGGTTCCCCATGCCCATCCAGGGGAGAACGTCTCGAGCGCTGGGCAGATAGACCCAGGACAGATCGCCAATCCATCGCTGGGCACACACTCACTCACTCACACAGACACACTCTAAATGGGGCAATTTTGAGAATTCAATTAACTTGATCCATGTTTTTGGACTGTGGGAGGAAACCGGAGAACCCGGAGGAAACCCACGCAGACACGGGGAGAACATGGAAACTCCACCCAGATGGGGATTCGAACCGGGAATCCCTAGCGCTGAGAGGCGAATGTGCTAACCACTAAGCCACCGTGCCGCCCTGGCATTAAAAGTATTAAAGAAAATTTGTCAGTCAATTTAAAGTCAATTTTTTTAGAGCAAGTGTTCAAGTATTTTACCTTTTGCAGCTCATAATATCATTAATATTATGATTAAGGGAGTAAACTTCTGAAGTCAAATGACTGAAAAGTATAACTAAATAAAGGCATTAAACATGTGCTGTCCTCCCGCATTGTTTAAAGTTTGTTGGAGCCATTAATTCCTAATTTAGCTTACCTTTAATAAATATAATCATGTTCGGCAATCGTGCGGCATGGTGGCTTAGTGGTTAGCACGTTCGCCTCTCAGCACTAGGGATTCCCGGTTCGAATCCCCATCTGGGTGGAGTTTTCATGTTCTCCCCATGTCTGCGTGGGTTTCCTCCGGGTTCTCCGGTTTCCTCCCACAATCCAAAAACATGGATCAAGTCAATTGAATTCTTCAAATTTCCCCATATAGAGTGTGTGTGTGAGTAAGTGTGTGCTGGGTCTATCTGCGCCCGAAACGTTCTCCCTGGATGGGCATGGGGAACCTCACCGCGACCCTACTAGAGGATAAAGCGGGAGATAATGAATGAATGTTTGGCAAGCTTATATTTTTATAAATAATAATTTAACAAAAGGGGCAGCATGGTGGCTTAGTGGTTAGCACGTTTGCCTCCCAGCGGTAGGGATTTACGGTTCGAATCCCCATCTGGGTGGAGTTTCCATGTTCTCCCCGTGTCCGCGTGGGTTTCCTCTGGGTTCTCCGGTTTCCTCCCACAGTCCAAAAACATGGACCAAGTCAATTGAATCCTCCAAATTGCCCCCTATAGAGTGTGTCTGTGTGAGTGAGTGTGTGCCCAGCGATGGATTGGCGCCCTGTCCTGGGTCTGTCTGCCCAGCGCCCTGGATGGGCATGGGGTACCCCACCACAACCCTAATAGAGGATAAAGCGGGAGATAATGAATGAATAAATTTAGCAAAAGATAATGAATGAATGAATGAATAATTTAGCAAAAAGGAAGGTCAAATAAATTGACAAATAACCGTGTTTATTGCATTTGTACAAATTGTCACAAATAATGTTGTAGATTGGACGGTAATTAGTACAGTCAGCAATAATAATATGCATAAATTAAAATACATAAAACTACACAAGTTCTTCAAAGGTGTAATAATAAAGGGGTCTATCTGGATTCTGATTTTGTATACTTTTACCATTTACCAAACTGTTCTAAATGTATTTATTTAAAGTACTATTTACTGGACCCATGAATTTTTGGATTTGGCACTTCATAGTCATTTACAATAATATACACTAACATTTATTTTTAATAATATTGAATAAATGATAAGTCTAGTAATGACTTACTCTAGGTATGCTACAGTTTTACATTCATCACACTACACCTTAAATAAAATATTATATACCTCTTTTGGCTTTCCACATTCTTGTAAGAGTACCTGGTGGGAAAAATAATAATATTAATATGATGAATAAACTATTATGCATATCAGACTGTTATAATATTTACACATACAAACCATGTGGTAGACTTCTGAGGCAAAAAATGATTTAGATATAATTCTCTATACTGTTAATGCTCACATTAACTCTTATAATAAGAAAAAATGTAATTTCAGTAATTGAGCTTGTGGTATGACTGTTGGTGCCAGACAGTGACTTCAGAACAGCAGACCTTCCAGGATACACAAGAACATCCTGAGTTTTAACATAATAAATCAATAAAAAGGACATCCAGTAGTTAAGCAGACTAAAAACTAGTTAAGCAGACTATTGTAAAAGAGTTCAGCAAAGGAAGGACCAGACTAATCCAAGTTTTTGAAAACCAACAGTAACTCTACTCTGAGCTATTGAGATAGAAATCACATGTATGAATGATGAAACGACTCGGTTTATGTGTCTGTGTACTACACTGAGCATAGTGAAGAAAAAAATAAGAGGAAACAACTGCCTAAATTAAAGACAATCTCAAGCCCAAATGTCCTACCATATTTAACATTCTATGTAAAAAAATAAACGCAAATGAAGAAAAATGTTGTCAGAGACCACAGCGCTGCGGCGCGTTCCCCTAGCCCTGCCTTCTAATCAGCGCGCGTTCTCCGAGCACCAGGTGAGGTTCATTGTTTGGGGTTCTTTCTTTCCTTTATAAGGCTTCCTGTTTCGCTGGTCGGGCGCGAAGTATTGGTCGTTTACGTCATTACTGAGCATTATCCGAGTGATATTCCCTGCAGTCTTTCTCAATGTTCTTTTGTGTTGTGAGTTTATTCTCCGTTGGGTGAGTGCGATTTTGAGTGTGTTTAGTATTAGCGTTTCTCTCTCTCTGTTCACCGCTTCTACCGACCTCTTGTCCTCCCTCTCTCCCTTTCCCTCCTTCCCTTAGTTTAGGTTCCTGTGTGTGAGTGGCGTTTGGAAGGAAAGTCCGTGTCCGTCTTTTATGTTTAGAATCCCTAACACTTTCTCACTGTCACTTACTAACCTCTACGCTGTCGGTGTGCATAACACATTTCACCAAACTATTATTAAAAACGTCTCTGTTTCCAGGTTCCCGTCGGTGTGTTTCCTCCCCCGTCATCCACCCTCGGTTCTCCCTGGTTACCGCCTCGTCCAGCACTTCACCTCCTCTATCCTGTTCCTGCTCTATTTAGCTCCTCCTTTCATGCTCTTTTCCATTCTTTTTGTTTAATCTATTCTATTTTGTTTATATTTTGTGTTTGGTGTTGGTTTGTCTTCTTTTTCTCTCTTCTGCTTGTTACCAGGTTCACTGCCAGTCCTGGTACTCAAGTCACGCACGTTGACATTCAGCGAGTGCTCCAGTGATCCCGCTGCCGATCACCTACTCAGTCACATGCCACTCGGCCGCCACTGTTTGATTGGTTTAATAAACCCAGTTATTTTGAATCTAGATCTCCTCTGTTCTCTCTGAGCCAGACTCGTAACAGAATACTTCGCCACCATGGAGACGGCTGATCCAGCGGCTTCAACAGCTCGACGCTCAGGGTCAGGCGATTCAGACGCTCGCCCAGCAGGTCTAGAACCTTGCGGTGGGAGCTGCAAAGGTTTCCCCGACAGCCACAGCCAGTGCGGCACCCGCTCCAGTTACCACACAACCTGCCACGATGATCCCCATCCCTGAACCGCCACTATATTCAGGGGACCCTGAGAGCTGTGAGGAGTTCCTATTAAAATTCTCTTTGTTCCTCACCAGCGGACCGCCCATCCTGGACTGCAACGACATAACCCTTCTCATCTCCAGGCTCATGGGTGCGGAATCCACCTGGGCTACGGCCATCTGGAAGGCTAACGGTCCCGAGGTCTCCGACCTCCAACACTTCCTCTCGGCGTTTCGCAGTGTATTCCGCCATCCTGGACGTGGCGTCTCAGCTGGGGACGAGCTGCACAGGCTCAGCCAAGGAGGACAGAGTGTAGTGGAGTACGCCCTCCAGTTCCGCACGCTGGCAGCTTCGAGCGGTTGGAATGACGTAGCGCTCATTTCTCAGTTCAAGGCCGGTCTTCATCCCTGTTCTGCAGAGAGAACTCGTCTACCGATCACTTCACATAAGTCCGGAAGAAGTCGCCAAGCTAGCTATCCAGCTGGACTTCCACGATGCGGCGATTTTCCACCACCCGCCTCCTAGCCAGCCACGCCAACCCTCCACCACCCCTGACCAGGAGGACATAGAGATGGGACAATCTCGTCTCACCATGAGACAAAGGAGAGAGCGGGTCCGGCACCGACTTTGTCTGTATTGTGGAGAAGCGGGACACCAACGTTTAGAGTGCCCTGTGAGACCGGTGAGGCAGGCTGAGACCATTAGAGAGGAGAAGAGGTCCAAGGAGTCCCCCAGAAGCCACAAGCCCCCTCAGGTGAGCACACTTCAGCCCACCCATAAAGTCAGATCGCGCATTTCTATTCAACTCGTTCACAAGTGTAATGTGTACTTGGTAGCAGCATTGATTGACTCGGGTTCGGAGGGGGACTTCATCGACCAGAAACTGGTGTAGAAGCTCCGGGTGCCCACGGTTCCCATCAAGCCGCCGTTGAGAATATCGGGAGTCAACGGCAAGACCGTGGGGAGCATCACCCACCGCACTGCCCCCATCTCCCTACACCTAGGGATGCTCCACAGAGAGGGGCGGAGCCTTTTCGTCATGTCCGTCACTATCTCTCCCGTCATCCTAAGCCATCCGTGGTTGCGTGACCACAATCCCTCCCTGACCTGGGACCCCCCAGGATATCCTGGCCTGGTCTCCGCGCTGCCACACCCGCTGTCTGAAATCGATCACCAAAGTAAAGACGGTGGCAGCTACCAGGTCCACTATGGACGGTCTACCTCCTAACGTCCCTCCCGAGTTCCAGCACCTCGCTACGGTGTTCAGCAAGGGTCACGCCTGCCGTCTTCCCCCACACCATGAGTATGACTGCACCATTGAGTTCCTGCCTGGTGCCAAACTCCCGCGCACCATGCCTTACCCGCTCTCCGTCAAGGAAACAGCCGTTATGGAGGAGTACATCGCTGAGGCACTTGCGCAGGGACTCAAAGGCCTTCCAAGTCCCCGGAAAGATTCTCGAACAGCTACTGGAGCAGGGGTTGTATGTCAAGGCAGAGAAGTGCGAGTTTAACTTGAAAGATCACTTTCCTGGGTTACATCATAAGTGATCATGGTATCCAAATGGACCCCAGCAAGGTAAGAGCGATACTCGAGTGGAAAACGCCCGGCCCCATCAAAGAACTGCAGAGTTTCCTGGGGTTTCCAAACTTCTTCCGCTGATTTATAAGGTAGTTTAGCCAAACTGTACTGCCCGTCACCAGTCTACTTAAGGGTAAACCCAAGAAACTGACATGGTCGGAGAAGGCCTAAGCAGCGTTCGGAAGACTCAAGAGGACATTCACCACGGGCCCAGTACTCGCCCACCCGGATCCTGAGTCGCGGTTTGTCGTAGAGGTCGACGCTTCCTCCTTGGGTGTCGGCGGCATCCTCTACCAACAACAAGGCAAACCTCCGAGACTTCACCCCATCGCGTATTTTTCACGCAAACACTCGCCCGCTGAGCAGAACTACCACGTGGGAGACCGGGAACTCCTTGCCATAAAGCTCGCCTTCGAGGAGTGGTGACATTGGCTGATGAGCGCCCCATGCAGGTCATCACGGACCATCAAAACTTGGAGTACCTGAAGTCCGCACGTCGCTTCAACGCCCGACAAGCCCGGGGGTCCCTATTCTTTAACGCGTTTGACTTCACTGTTACATACCGGCCGGGCAGGGAGAACGCCAAGGCAGACATCCTTTCCCACAAGTTCGAGGATCAGGAAAAGGCGGAACCCCTGGTCAAATCCATTTTGCCACCCAGTGTGTTTGCCCAGACCATTTCCTGGGAGCTAAACGATGAGATCCAGGAGATGAACCAGAGGGAACCCCCACCTAATAAGTTAAAGATCCCCTCCAACAAGATCTACGTTTCTGCACAATTCCGGCAGCAACTAATCTCCTGGGTTCACACTAATACCAGCTCGGGCCATCTAGGGGTGGAACAAGATTAGGCAGAAGTACTGGTGGCCCACCATGCGGACTGAGATCAACAGAGTCATCGCCTCGTGTGCAACCTGTGCGGCCTCCAAGTACCCCCGTTCACTGCCTGCTGGGGAAACTCAAGCCCTTACCCGTTCCACACCGCCCCTGGAGCCACATCGTGGTTGACTTCATCCTGTCGGTGGTGGACCATTTCTCCAAGTGGGTTAAATTCATCGCCCTGGCCGCACTGCCCTCAGCGTTCCAGACGGCGGAGACTCTATTTCACGAGGTGTTTCGGCACTTCGGCCTCCCCTTACGTACTTACTGCCAGAAGCATCCTCATGACTGGGCCATATTCCTTCCATGGGCCGAAATAGCCCAGAACTCCCTCATAAGTTCCAGCACGGCCCTCACTCCGTTCCAATGCGTCCTTGGTTCATCAGCAGATCTCTGAGAGCAACGCCCGCTGAAAACGGTTCGCTGACCACAGAAGGAGCGAGGGCCCCGACTATCAGATCGGGGACCAAGTCTGGCTGTCCACCAAGGACTTGTGCTTCCCGGGCTGTAAGAAAATCAACGCCAGATCCATCGGTCTCTACACCATCATCAAAAGAATTAATGACGTGACTGTTACCCTACAGCTCCCTTCCCGACTCAGAATCTCCCCGTCATTTCACGTTTTCCTCCTCAAACCCTTCACTCCCGGCCCCCTTGACTTACAGGCCCACCAGAAACTTACCCAAGAACTGCCCCATGACTGTCCCCTCTATACTATTGACAAGATACTGGACTCGCGCAGGACTGACTCTGGACTGGAGTATCTTGTAGATTGGGAGTGTTACAGAGCTGAGGAGAGATCTTGGACTAAGCGGACTGACATACTGGACAGGACTCTGCTTGACCAATTCCACCTGACGCACCCCCAATGCCCTGCTCTCCGACCCCGAGGCAGACCATCCCGTTCCTCCTCCCAGAAAGGTAGACCTTCCCGTCCCTCTTCCCAGAGAGGTAGACCTCTCCGTTCCCTGTCCGGTAGGCCGAGGGGTCGTCCCCGCTCCCAGCCCCCCAGAGGTACCTCTCCCACTGTCCCATCCGGCCCCTGATGTACCTCCTCCTCCGCCCACACCTCCTCCCGAAGAATCCTCACGTCCCAGTAGAATGACCCGTAACTCCCGTTCCTGTTCTCCCCTAGCTAGTTCCATGAGGCCGCCTACTGTTGTCCCTGTTGGCTCCCCCATGACAAACTCTTTGGGGGGGGCTATGTCATAGACCGCAGCGCTGTGGCGCGTTCCCCTAGCCCAGCCTTCTAATCAGCGCGCATTCTCCGTGCACCAGGTGAGGTGCATTGTTTCCGGGTTCTTTCTTTCCTCGTTCCACGTCATTACTGAGCGTTATCCGAGTGATATTCCCTGCTATCTATTCTTTGTGTACGTCCGTGTTTTGTCTCCGTTGGGTAAGTGCAATATCGAGTGTGTTTAGTAGTAGCGTTCCTCTCTCTCTGTTCCCCTCTTCTACCGACCTCTCGTCCTCCCTCTCTCCCTTTCCCTCCTTCCCTTAGTTTAGGTTCCTGTGTGTGAGTGGAGTTTGGAAGGAAAGTCTGTGTCCGTCTTCTATGTTTAGAATCCCTAACACTTTCTCACTGTCACTTACTAACCTCTACACTGTCGGTGTGCATAACACATTTCACCAAACTAATATTAACCACTTCTCTGTCTCCCGGTTCCAGGTTCCTGTCGGTGTGTTTCCTCCCCAGTCATACACCCTCGGTTCTCCCTGGTTACCGCCTCGTCCAGCACTTCACCTCCTCTATCCTGTTTCTGCTCTATTTAGCTCCTCCTTTCAGTCACTTTTCCATTCTCTTTGTTTAATCTATTCCCCGGTGTTTATATTTTGTGTTGGTTTGTGTTCCTTTTGTCTCTTCTGCTTGTTACCAGGTTCGCTGCCAGTCCTGGTACTCAAGCCCCGCACGTTGACATCCAGCGAGTGCTCCAGTGATCCCGCTGCCGATCACCTACTCAGTCACATGCCACTCGGCCGCCGCTGTTTGATTGGTTTAATAAATCCAGTTTTGCATCTACGTCTCCTCTGTTCTCTCTGAGCCAGACTCGTAACAAATGTACATAAAACAAGTAAATTTATTTGCCAACATAAGTGAGTAAATTTATCTTAAGATTTCTAAAAAATTAGAAATGTCTATGAAGATTACTTATTATAATTAGAAATCTATTTTAAAAAAAAAGATTTGTTACACTTTTTTAAGACTTTGACTTGTTCAGATAAAAAATTTTGCAGCGAAAATGCTTGCTGTATGCAAAATGTCACCTTCCTGGACAAAATAAATAAGTGATGCAAGATTATGGAAGTGGCAAATACCTTCAGTGAACTTTCAAACTAATTTAAGCTGACACAAGGTCACAATCACAAACAGTATCAGCTTACACTATTAGTCATCACTATGATAGAAGACCCAGGAGAACACTATTGCTGACAAAAAGACAAAAAAAAGCTATCTTCTGGACTGATGAGACCAAAATAAAGCTTTTTGATAAAACATAATTTTATTCTTTGTGGGAAAAGAATTGATGCCTTCACAGAAGAAAATGCTCCTACGGACAAATAATGACTGTTCATTTAAATGTTAAGTTTGTTTTACTGAATGGTAAAACTAAATGTTTAATGCCTTGGTTTTGTTTATGAAATCATAAAACCTGGAACAGCTGGCAAAAGAATAGTAGTTTTGAAATTATAAAAATCAGGTGTGTGGCTACAGGACAGGCTATATTATGGCTATATTATTGTAAAACTGCAAATATATATATATATATATATATATATATATATATATATATATATATATATATATATATATATATATATATATATATATAATAATGAAAAAATTAAAAGTAGTTCTTGAATTTGTATTTTCCTTTTCATGTATATTTGACTTTTATATCTATGTCTATAGTACAGTGAAATCATATTAAACCATGAAATCAGCTATTATAATTTGTTAGAATGTGTGAGGTTTAAGATGGATTAGCAGTTACTGTGGTTTGTCATTATGCTCATCCCTAAAACTTGAAAAGAAAAGGAGAACTTACATGTAATCTTGTTCTTTGTTCCTCATCATTTAGTTCCAAAAGCTCATCAATGTCAATCTCCAGCTCAGGAATTTCTTCCTCCTAAAAAAAACAGTGTTTTAAGGTAGAGCTACCAAAGTCCTATTAAAAGTTACCTGAAAGCATTTTACCATGTTATTATAGTAATAACAAGCCATGGTCCTGAAATGTTATAACCATTTTTTGAAAGCAGTTCAAATATTATAAGGTATAAAACTTTTAATTGGTTCTCTTGTCTTTTATTTTATTTCAAAAACTTAATTGGGCACCGGGTTCAAACAAAGCATTGTTATGAGCTGCAGCGAAGCGTAAAAGAAGTATGTCCAGCATAGATGATAAAGATGGACAAGGATTTTATTGAAGTTTTTATTTTGGTTTTATTATTACAAAAGTCACTGGGAAACAGACATAGCATGCACAGACAACAAATCTGTAAGTAATATAATGTTCTGATGTACATAGAAATTGTAAACCTAAAAACCAATTATGCTGATATGTGATTGGTTAAATGCCATTTTATATATATATATATATATATATATATATATATATGTTATATAGGTATACATGTTATATAGGTATATATGTTATATAGGTAGATAGATGGATGGGTAGGCAGAACCTAAGCATATCAGTAGAGGTGAGCTGCAAACCAGAAATGGGTTTCTATTTTGCCCATTTCAGTGTACCATTTTTATGGTATCTTACATGACACACAATTTTGGCTAAGGCAACAATTAGACAATTAGTGTTCCAGAAAGAAAACACATAATAATTGGATTTATACATCACCTATGATAAAACAAAGTAATGTACTGCCACCAAAAGAGTACCAATTTCAATGTTCTTTTCACAGGACACACTTTGGTAAGAAGAAACACCTGCCAGTAAGAACATGTTTACTTATCTACAAATCTGGTGTTCTAATGCAAAATGTGCTTTTAATGGATACTAAGCCAGCTTAAACGAAAGTAGTGCTGACTTACTTATGTGTGTGTGGACATGTAAAATAGACAGAAAGAGAGACGAAAGAAAGAGCTAAATTAATTGACCAAAATGTCTTAAGCTTAAACAATGACTGCTTGTGAAATATACATGAAATATCTAATTGTTCTTATTCGAAAATATGATTTACAAGCATTTTATGAATCAGATGCTTAATGTGCAGTCCAGCAACAATTTATTTGGAAACAGCTGTCCCATGAAATGCCCCATACATTATATAAATAAATACTTAATATGTTCACAGTTGTTTAAAAGTGTCAAAGAAGTTGCCAATGATGCACATGCATGCAAAACATGGGTAGGATTCTGAATTAGAGTTAGAATTTGGCAACTGAATATGTAATATGAATATGTAACCTAGTATAACCTGATGTTTAGATTTGCTCAGTAAGCAGAAAATTCCATTCATTCATATATATATATATATATATATATATATATATATATACAGTGATACCTCGGTTCTCGAACGCCTTGACTTTCGACCAAATCGGTATTCGAACAGGAAATTCGAGAAAATTTTGTCTTGGAATCCGAACAAATATTTGGAACTCGAACAGCCGAACGTCCGAGACTAGCCAAATTGAGCCGAATGGCGTTCATTCGGCCCAGCGCCTTGCCTGCGTCATCATTGTGAGTCAGTGAGAGAGAGAGAGTCACATTGTGGAGAGAGCCACGCTTTGTGGAGAGAGCCACGCTTTGTGGAGAGAGTCACGCTTTGTGGAGAGAGCCACGCTTTGTGTGTACTGCACTGTACTGCAAATTACTGTACTGTACTGTACACTGAAATTAACCCTTAGACATGGGTCCAAAGAAAGCCAGAAGTGGTAATGCAGACAAAGGTAAGCGGAAAGCTGTGAGAACAACGATTGAACTCAAGAAAGAAATCATTGGCAAATATGAACAGGGCACACGTGTGTCGGATCTGTCTGCAGAGTATGGCATGCCAAAATCAACCATCTCTACCTTCCTTAAGAATAAAGCTGTTATAAAGGCTGCCAGTGTTGCC
>JAFMOD010000299.1:2063577-2113887 GCA_019802435.1 Corydoras maculifer | reverse complement strand
CGCCAATCCATCGCTGGGCACACACTCACTCACACAGACACACTCTATAGGGGGCAATTTTTTGAGAATTCAATTAACTTGTTCCATGTTTTTGGACTGTGGGAGGAAACCGGGGAACCCGGAGGAAACCCACGCAGACACGGGGAGAACATGGAAACTCCACCCAGATGGGGATTCGAACCGGGAATCCCTAGCGCTGAGAGGCGAACGTGCTAACCACTAAGCCACCGTGCCGCCTAAATGAAAGTTATTATTATTATTCTTACTAATAATATTTGAAATAATATTGCAAACTGGGCAGCATGGTGACTTAGTGATTAGCGCGATCGCTTCTCAGCATGTGGGATTCCTGGTTCGAATCCCAATCTGGGTGGAGGTTCTATGTTCTCCCCCTGTCCGCGTGGGTTTCATCCGGGTTCTCCGGTTTCCTCCAACAGTCCAAAAACATGGTTCAAGGTGAATTGAATTCTCCAAATTGCCCCATATAGAGTGTGTTTGTGTGGGTGAGTGTGTGCCCAGTGATGGATTGGCGCCCTGTCCTGGGTCTATCTGCCCAGCGCCCTAAACGTTCTCCCTTGGATGGACATGGGGAACCCCCTCGTGACCCTAGGAGAGGATAAAGCAGAAGATAATAGATGGATGGATGAATATTGCAAACTAATTGTAGTTTGTGTGTAAGCATTGAAAGTCTTTTTTAGGATATTTTGTAATGCATATTTTGTATAATAAGTGTCATAATATAAAGTTGTAAAACAGTTATTAAATAATTTAAGACAAATAGTATGTAAACATACATTTAGTACAGAGCAGTTAACACTGATCTAATGAAAGAATTTGGTTAAAATTATTAGTATTTGGTTTTATCAGAAATGAAAAACAAGGGACTCAGAGGATATATTTTATTCTGATTAGTAGTAATATTCAAAGTTTTTTTGAGTTTTAAAATTTGTTATGACATCAGATATTAAAACATGTTTTAGTTCAAGGTATGATTCAGTGGAAAGAGAAAATTCTTCAGTATATGAATTGCTTTCGATACTCTGGCAAATGCAACAGGTTGAGCTGGTTTTTGTCATTCCAGGAATGTGAAAGTGTGAAGCACAAATGCTTTCATCCTTTCTAAGTAAAGCCTCAACCTTTATTACTTCCAAATGTTCTTTAGTTTATTTGTTGGCTCAGCATGATGACTCATTGGTCACCATTTATTCGGAATAAAATTTCTTGATCCATTCTTGTTTTGGTTTTAGTGGACTTGTTTTTACAATAATTGTATGTACAAATGTACTCTTGTTTTTTTTCATGTGTATTTCTGAGAATGTAATGTAATTATAACAGTAGTATAATGTTT
This sequence comes from Corydoras maculifer, assembly GCA_019802435.1. Classification (NCBI taxonomy): domain Eukaryota; kingdom Metazoa; phylum Chordata; class Actinopteri; order Siluriformes; family Callichthyidae; genus Corydoras; species Corydoras maculifer. Next base: position 2,112,539 of record JAFMOD010000299.1, on the reverse strand, counting down.
AAGATATTAAGTATTTATCATCAAATTACATGCAGGGTAATAATTTTACAAAAAAGACACTTTATAATGTGAACTGTGTCTAGTAGGGGTGTGATTCTCTGTGTCTGCCGATTCGATTCTGATTTTTGAGGTCACGATTCGATTCGGAATCGATTTTCAATTCAGAAACAATTTTTTTCCCACTTCAAATGGTCTTTAAATTTTGTTTAAATGATGTGATTGACAAGATGAAACAACAATGTAAACAAATAGAACATTTATTTAAAACAATACTTTTAGGTTCCTTCCTGTATCAAATCTTTTTGCATCATTTTATATTTATACAAAAATAGGATTGCGCTAAATTAAAATTACCAGTATTAGGTCAGCTTAGCTGCCTGGCTTTTACTTAAATAAATAAAAAAAAACATCTATTAATGAGCAAATAATTCAAAATATATTAATACAAAAGTTTACCATGGTGCATTAGCCTTTAATCAAAACTAAAATACAGACTTTACGGTCATAGTGCATTTATATTTTGCAAATCTTTAAAACTTAACATTAAAAATAAAATACATACTTCAGTCTTCACCAACATTCGCTACATTTTCAAAACTTAACCTTAAATATTAAATATATTTTCAACTTCTTTTAACTCAGGGTGACGTCGCGCATTATGGGCTCGTGCATTTGTCGTATTTCCAAAGTGTACCTCATTTTATTTTACACTCCTTGTAAACAGTTGTGCTCATGTTAAGCAATCTTTTCCTTGCTTTAAAAGCCAAACACCGGCTTATAATGACGACGGGGGTTCGAATCACGCTCTCTCTCCCTGCTCCATGCTTACTACAGCTGGAGCTGGCTAACAAACTTGCTGTACGGTGGCCGAGCGGATACGTAATGCGATATGCATTACGCTCGGGAGGGGGCGCCAAAAAAATAAAACTTAAATGCATTTTTAAAACTTAAATGATTCATGGGCATTTTGAATCGATTCGGATTTCTTCCGATTTTTTTTCAGCACCCCTATAGTGTCTAGCTAATACAGTTAACATAAATAGATAGCTGCTTATTATTGTTGAATTGCTTTAAATTTAACTTTAAATTTTATTCTGATCACTTTAAAACTATAATATTTCAATGATGTTTACCTTGTCACTGTAATTTGTGACTGCATAGAAGTTATTTTGAAGATATATTTCACATGCACATTATGGTTGACTACATAGCAAGAGGTATTAGGCATGCAAAATATTTTATGCAATTTCTGTTATTGGATTCATTTAAAAGTATACATGCTATAAAAACACATGTATTGCTAAATTAGACAAGTTGAAATCTGGAAAGTATGAGTCAATACATTATAGGATCACTGTTTGCTGCAATTAAAGCTGTAAGTCTTTTGGAGTATGGCTTTACCAATTCAGGCAGATTTGGTAGAGAGTGATCTGTGAACAGCAATTTTCAAGTCTTGGCACAGATTTTTAATGAGATTTGGGTCTGGACTCTGATTGGGCCTTTATAACACATTATATTACATTACATTAGGTCATATATTAATTTAAAGCAAACTTCAGTTATTCCAACTTGATGGTTGGGGTCAAATGGATTGAACAGTGCTCTGTGATATGTTTATAAATTGGGATTTTTCTTTAAATTAACCCTGTTTTACACTTCTTCCAACTTTATTTCTGACCACTCTGGTTTGTTTCTTGGTTTTGCTGTTATATTTGATTACTAATGTTTTCTAATAAACCTGTAAAGCCTTTACAGACCAGCTTTAGTTATACGACTAAAATTGAAACCAGTTTTAAGTAGGATCTAAAATGACATTTTTGTAAAATATTTTATTAATTTTAATTGTGACTGTTTTTTCTACATTTCAAAATCTGGCTACCACAATAAAAAAAACTTTTTGTGGTTAACCTAAATTGTTGTCTAGTCAAAGTCAGACTCGGTATTCTTAGGTCATTATCGCTAATCATAAAACAGGTAGTTATGGTCCTTAAATCTGATTGGCTGAGCTGTTTGTCCAGCTGTGACATTATTGACAATAAAGCACACCTCTGACCGCTGCACATTTGCATCAATGCATGATACACAATACATTATTTTCCTGAAAGTCTTTTGCGGCATCTTTTTGTAACATGTTCTGTAATTTGACCACTAGATGGCAGTATTTGATTGTCAGAATCATGTTATAAACATTATGAATCAAACATTGTTTTTCATTACAGTGTGTTTGTTACAGTTTTTCAAAAGCAATAAGTCACTCTGGTTGTCAAGTGGTGCTGGCACTCAAGGATGTGTATTATTGCCGTATTAGATATCAATTGTTTATTTGAAAAATGGGGAGATGGCTCCCAACTGGTAAAAGTTACTCAACACTCAAGTGAAGTTTCTTTTTAGTAAGAGCATGCAGTTATCAAACAATCTTTTTGTATTTATTTCCCCAGACCACTGCCTTGTGCCTAAAAAGGAAGGGCCATGTCGTGGATCCTTCCCACGTTGGCACTACAATGCTGCATCAGAGAACTGTGAGAAGTTTACCTTTGGAGGCTGCAAAGAAAATCGCAATAACTATGTGTCCATGGATGAATGCTTGAAAGCCTGTGACAAAGTCTCAGGTAGTTTTATATATCTAGTAACTAATATATTTAGAATTTCAGGTAAAACTTTAAATTTAACTGTTTTTGTTTAAGATTGATACAATGTTCCATTGAACTTTGTAATCCTGATCTGGCAATGATATCGTTACAACTTACACCTGATCATGAAGTATCGCCTTTATTAATGTTTGCTGCAATTTTTTTTTTTTAGTTAATAACATGTCATCAGGAAGACTTGGTCCACTTGATGGTCATAGTAAGTCCATACATTTCATATTTTCTAGGCATCTTATATCTTTAGAGGGCTTTAACTAAATTCAGTGTGCTTGTCAGATAGGCTTAACTGGAGTAGAATAATTAAATTATAAGATTAGCAACAAGAAAGCTGCATTTTGTTCTTGCACTGTAGTATAATCAGCTTTCCCACAAAGCTGTTATTGATTAAATAAAATATATTAACTTTAAATAAATGTTTAAAGACATTATGGGTATTTGTACAAGAGAAGAATTGTTTTATTTGGCATCAGAATGTGTAAAATGTTGCCATCTTGTATTCATTTGTACAGCAACCTTAAGACACCAATGAATATCACCGATGTAATGACAGATGGATAAAACAAAATAGTGTATACTGTTGTGATTCCAGAAAACATAAATTAGAGAATATTATCCAAACCTGACCATGGTTTTTTGGTGAATTTAACTGCTTTTATGATTTTGCTACTTTTAGCAGAAGATAATTGATTTAAACTACTTTTTGAGGTTATATTTTTTTATAGATCTCATTTTTGCACATTTCTTCAATGTTCTATTTTTTTTATTTAAATGTTAAGCTGTTTTAGAAATGTACTGTGGTTGTTGGAACGGATTCAAATCTAACTGTAACTCAGTTTTTAATTCACCCCTAACATTTTAAACTTTGTCTTTTACAGAAGAGAATTGTGGAGGAACCTGTGGACCAGAGAACTTCAACTGCACTAATGGGTGTTGTATAGAAAAAGAGCTTGAATGTGATGAAATCAAACAATGCAGCGATGGCTCTGATGAGGAGCAATGTGCCAAATGTAATTATTTTACAATTTACAGTAAAAATACATTGTCGTTTTAGAGGAGATCTGCATTCTTTGCTTGTAGACAGTATTATAAAGATATGGATTAGGGCATATCTGTCACTATAGTTTAGCAGTAAGACTAGTGTGGATTTATGGCACCAAAATGCACCTAAATAAACTATTTGTTAATAAAGAATTTAGAATTCACTCGAATTATTGATGGTGGCCGCCCACATTGTGGTTAGTGGTTAGCACATTCGCCTCGCAGTGCTGGGGATTCAGGTTTGAATCCCAATCTGGGTGGAGTTTCCATGTTTTCCTCCGACAGTCCAAAAAACATAAATTCGAGAGAAATGGAATGCTTTAAATTGACCCAAATAGTGTTTTGTGTGTGATTGAGTGTGCCCAGTCATAGAGTAGCGCCCTGTTCTGGATGTATCTGCCCAGCGCCTGAAACATTCTCCCCTAGATGGGAAACCCTTGTAAAGGATTATTTGGAAGATAATGAGTTAATGGATACTGTCAATGTTTAAATGCTTAAAAAAATCAATTCACAATGCATTTTTTTTCAATGCACTCAGAATGCATTCAGAAAATTAAATAGATTTTTCAGCAGAAACTGTTAGATCATTTATTTATTATGCAGAACATTTTTTTTTTTTTTTTTACAAATTTTATTTAACATTTTCAACCAGTTAGAAGAGCTTAATCAGATATCTTAATATTTTTTAGTGTTATTTATTGCTCCAATAACAATGGCAAGCACTCCTGACTGAGAATGGGCAGAACTGTTACCACCACCACTGTAATGGTGGGATAAGGTTTTAATGATAGAATGCAGTGTTTTTTTTTTGGTCTCTGAGCACAACACTACTTATTTAAAAGAAAACCATCTACTTTGACCTTATTTGTCGACAAGACATTGTTCCAACAACAGTCTGGCTTGTCCATATGGTTTACATATATCTGATATTAGATATTTTTTCTCAAATAATAAAACATTAATCTAAAGCCTTTGTCTTATTTGTTTGTTTTGGGTTATTTCTATATCTTTATGCAGAAGGTAGAGCACAAGTGTAAATGTTTTAGAATTAAGTATTTAAAATAGTTGCACAATTATAAGATGCATGACATAGCATTGTTGTTAAATTCAGTTTTATTTTATTTAATATATATGCAGACTGAAAAATAATGTTTCATTACTAGAACAGAAAAGAAGCATTTTTTTTTTTTTTTTATTTTTTTTATTTTTTTTTATTTATTTTTTTTTTTTTAAACCTATTCTAGTGCAGCTAGATAGAGTTCAATTAAAAATATAATGTTAGGTTGAATGAGTATTTAACTGTATATTGATATTAATTATTATTATAATAATTATTGTAATAATAATAATTGTAATTATTATAATTTGGGTTAGTATTTATAATATATGTAATCAAACTTTTACTTATTTCATATATTTCAGGACTGGTTAAGATATTCTGTAAAGTCCCAACAAAAAGAAGCATTGTCAACTGTTACTAACTTTATAGAGAATAACTTTATAATGTCTAGATCATGATCAGAACATTATTTTGTCTGATTTCCAGTATAACCAAGAGATAATAAAATTATTTGTTGTTGCTCTGTTAATTAATTTTTTTTTTAACAGGGGATAAAAAGTTTCGTGGTTTGCTAGACTTGGACACAGAGGATAAAGGTATTTTTTATGAATGCTTTTTCATTCAGTTTTTGAATGTCTTCCCACACTGGAAATTATTATAATGATCTCTGCTACTACTGTTTATTTATTAGGAGCTGCAGCTGTTCGTTGCACACAACCTCCTATCACCGGCCCTTGTCATTCTACCCTAACGAGGTGGTATTACAATCCATATGATCAGAAATGCAGCCGCTTCAACTGGGGTGGCTGTGAGGGCAATGACAACAACTTTGAAAATGAGGATAAGTGTTTGCAGTTTTGCAAAGGGGTGAATGGTAAGTCTCTTAAAGTGACATCTGTTTGATTAAAATTAATGTAATTTATTCATATGGTACCTTTTTTACAAAAGTATACATACAAAATAGATTACCAACATTGTAGAGCCATAACTATGTAGAATCTTTTGTTAATTATGGAGCAATTGAAAACTATTGGATGTTTGATGCTTGAAAATTTGTGAACTTTTGTATTTGTGTATTTTTGGCACAACTTTTAATACAGCTTTATACTATTTTAACAAAATTATTAGACATGCTTACTTATCTAATATGGAAACTGAATGAACCTCACGTATCTGTGAGTGGCTAAAGTATGTGAACCTTGCCTAACCTATGTGAGCAAATTTGGAATTTTTTTAAATCCCTGGGATGACAATCAGGTGTTTTATTTAAAAATCTGTGTAAAATTTATATTTTCCATGACTGTAACTGTGCCCAAGTGGAGGGACTTCAAATATCAAATATTTATTGATTTCAGTCCAAGGAAAATTTTGATATCAGTTTCCAAAGAAAATTACTAATATCAGATTTAAATGAATTTAGATGTAACCCATGTTAATATGTGAAGTTGGAGAATTCTTAGTGAGATTCATAGATGGAAAAAAAGTAGAGAACCCCCCCCCCCCTTTTTTTTCTTTTTAGATCTAGTTATTTTTGTTATGGTCTTGATATGTATAGATGTTTCACAATGGTTATAGCAGACAGAGTATTAAACTATGTAAGTCAGAAAGAAATTGACCACAATATTATCACTGTTTTTCTTGTCTGTGTAAAATTGGTTTCATGTACACACATTGTTAATCTGTGATCTTGTTGCCACAGAAAAAGACGCTTATGCCAAAAGGGCCATCTTCGAGAAGCTAGTTCATGACAATGATTCAGGTAACAGCTTGCTAAATATGTCTTTTTATTTTACAGTTACAGTTAGACTTTTTTTTTAACGGATGGGTGATGTATTAAATGTTTATTGAGATATTGCTGAAAAAGAAAGTAAGGATTCACTGTACAATAAGTAGATTAAACACTATGCAACTGTAATAGACATTATTGCCCTATTTTTAAACAGTTAAGTGACAAAAAAAATGCCAATCCTACAACATACAGGTATGGCAATTTCTGACTGGACATGGAGGAATAAAGGCATACAAATGATTAAGTCAGCATTTGATTTTAATAGTTTTAATTAATACTGCCAGTGTTATAGTGTAGTGGGGATAAAGTTAATTTAGTTAATTTACCTGTGTAAATATAATATGGGACCATATATTCATGAGTATAATATTAAACTGAACTAGACATGGCTTCTACTAGGAGAACATGTCATGATGAAATAAGGAACCAGGGAAGCAGAGGGTCTCTAACTGAAAATGAAATCCAGCCAGTTCGCAAAGCTATGGAAGAGTCCTTAACAGGTCTGATACAGAAAAGAAATGGCTAAACAAGCCTAATCCAGTGTTTTCAAACCTGAACTTTAACTGTTGATAAACAAATAAAGACACACCAGAACCAGGAGATACAAATCACTATAATTTAAAACAAAACCACTGAGTGATGAACAAAAAAACATTTAAAAGTGATTTAAAAATGTAAGAAATTTAATGTTTGTTTAATTATATTCAACTATACATATTTAAAATGTAATTGTAACAATTATTTTTTATAATGTAATCGAATAAATGTAAAGATTTAAATATAATAATGGAAAGTACATGTAATGTGTACATCTCTCTTTTATTTTGCTTAAGGTATTTTAAGAGTCTTATTTGCATTTGTTATGCTAATATTTTAGAATTGCTGATGTATAAATAACCTAACTTGCATTAAACTAACTTAATTTTTTGAACATATGCCAATAATGCCATAACTATATGCTGGTCCTCCATTTAAAATAATTTTGATGCATTTTTGGAACCCATTAATCTTCCGGTAAACCTATTTTTATAACATGCTTTGGATTCGAGTAGTTAAATTCTGTAAGGTACAATACCAGAGACTATGCTAGAACCCATTAATTAGTGTGTTAGTATTTGTGTTAGTATTTTATTTGTTTTAAGTTATTTAAGCTTTATATTTACTACTTTAATACATAGTTGTGTAATTAGAAAATTAAATTATTTTTTTTTTCTTCTCTTTCTCATACTCATTGTTTCTTTTATAATATATAATCATTACAGTTGCCATTGCCATAGCTGTGGCACTTGGCCTGGCCATCCTGATCTTGCTGGTTGTGATTGGTTACTGCCTCCTGAAGGGAAAGAAGAAGAAGCCACAGTCTAGAAACCAGTATATCGCTGCCAATGGTTCACATCTTATGCCTATAGATGACACAGAGAAACTCGTCTACAACAGCACGACCAAACCTATGTGATTCCCAACATATAGGCCTTTTGCTGCATTGCTTTTAGTTCCAACATAGTGTTTGCTCTGTTCCAGTACTTTTGAATCATTTCATGAATCAAGTGAGTTAGTACAGGGTCTCCTCTGAATGTGCAGAAAAAAATAGAAAAGGTACCAACACTGGTCAGTCAGAAGTCAGAAGCAATGTTTTTTTGTTTTCTTGAGAAATGCTTAGCATTCACATAGTCATAACACCACCAATATAGTTTGTCAGCTCTGTTTTTCTTCTTTTTTATTTTAATTCAGATTATCACTTTTTACTTTAACAACCAAGTAAGCTTATCATAATAATTGCTGGGCCCAAGAAATGGTAGACCGAGACTGGACGCCACCGGTTAAAACTCACTTCTTTTTTTGCCTGCATCTGTGTTATGACTGGCTATATATTGTTTATTTTTAACTATGGGGCCGAGCAGAGGTCTGAACCGATATTTAAATGTTTTTATTTGAAAATCATGTTCTGTACATTATCTTAAACTTGTTTTAACAAATAACGTTTTACTGGTTGTTTCATTGTGGTACTTTGTCAGAATGTTGCTTAGCAACTATTACTCAGGATAAAGTTTAATAAATTGAGAAGTCTGATCCAAATAAACACAGAGACCGTTTGTCAGGTATTTGCTATATTAAATTTATGTTAAAGATTTGAATCTTATTAGCTGTTCAACTGTATTCTGTTTAAAAACACAATAATCCATGCAGTTGATTTTTAGATTGTTTCCTTGCAAGTTGTTTTGTTATATTTTTGTTATATTTGTACATGCTCATTTTGTACTTTGGGTAACATACAAACACAGTGAAGAAGTTATATTAATTAAGGATGTGAGGGTAAAGTAAATATTAATTTGAATATAGAGTCTGGTAAGTATACTAATATGCTGAATATTTATTGGTATATGGTATATTTGATGCTAAAAAAGTGTTTTGTTAACTCACCACAAAAATCTTACCCAAAGTCACTTTAAAATCTACCCGCTTAACTAATAAACTGAAGATTAATTACTGTAAGGTAATATGAGCCTTATCTCTTCCAGTAAGTTGTCCAAAGCTTTCTTATGTGTATTGATGATAAATCTTTAGGATTAGTGCATCACTATATTGAGGTGAAATAAAGTTGATGGGTAAATGAAAATAATGTGAAATATGTGTGTATGTATCTTGCCATTTCTGTATATTTGTTTTTAAAATTTAAATAAAGTAAAGTATGTGAAAGCATTTCTATATTTTATTATAGGTCAATATAAAGAATGCTTTTTAGTTTTGGGCCTTTATGGATGCATTTTAACTGTTTCACCACAAGAGAGAGCCTGCGCTGCACGAAAAGCAACAAATCTAAAAATGCATGTATGATGGACGAAAACGTCTGATCAAACAATTTTGTCAACGACTAGATTTCCTCATCAATGGATTGTATTTGAATTGTAGCTTCATTGTTAGTGACTTCTTGTAATTGTCAGGTTTTCGTCAAACCTCTTGTGGAAATACGCTTATTTTCAACTTATTTGAAATGACCTCAATTTGTATTTAGAAAGTGCTAACATTTCTAAAGGTGTGAAACTTTTTAATGTGGCAGTGCTGTGTTGAGATTTTCCTCTTACCTAAAAAGTTTGTACACCAGAGATTTGAGGCTTCACAAATCTTAAAATGTATTATTTAGCAGTAAGGCAGGGTACTTAAATTTAGTTATTTGCTATTCATATTAGGCCTTTTAAGGGCAAACTAAATGAAAGTCAAGTTTTTTAAGGTTACATGTTAATTGATAGAAAATAAACTATATTTACAGGATATATATGTGTGAAAGTGTTATGATTAAGATGAATTGTTTGTTTTGATTCTCTGATTCTTGTATAAAACCTATTATTTACAGAAGGCAAAGGCCTTAATACTTACAATGAATGCAATAGGCCCACCAAAAAAGACCATCAATCTATAAAAAAAAATTTAATTTTACAATTTCATTTAATAAACCATCTCTGTGGAGTTGGTGTGGAGGATTGTTCCTGTGTTTTCTGGTGTTAAGATGACTGTGAAGCTTTCTGATTTGGATTGTTACTTCATCTCCTTCATTCCTTTATTATCTTCAGCATAATCCTCTACTAAGGGTCATCCAGGGAAGAATGTTTCAGGCACTGGGTAGATGCACCCAGGACAGGGTGCCAGTCTGTCATTGGGCACACTTGTGCATTTAGGCAATCCACACAAACACACACTATATGCAATTTAGTGTATACAATTTACCTTAAAAGGTGGCACAGTGGCTTAGTGGTTAGTCCAAAAACATCAAGTCAATTGAATTCTCCAAACTGCCCCACATAGAGTGTATCTGTGTGAGTGAGCGTGTGCCCAGTGATATATTGGCATCCTGTCCTGGGTGTATCTGCCCAGCGCCGGACACGTTCTCCCCTGGATGGGCATGAGGAACGCTCCTTTCACCCACAACCCTAGTAGAGGATTAAGCGGAACATAATGAATGAATGAATTTACCTTGGATCCATGTTTTTGGACTGTGGGATGAATCCGGAGGACCTGGAGGAAACCCATACGAACACATGGAGAACATAGCAAATCCACCCAGATTGGTATTCGTACCTGGATTCCCAGCGCCAGGAGGCGAACACACTAACCACTAAACCACCGTGCCGCCCGGCTTTAATGCTATTTTTGGTTATTTTTAGTCAGATGTGTTTTTATTTCACTTTCATTTGTTGTTGTGTTGTACATCATTTTACATTCATTCATTCATTCATTATCTTCCGCTTTATCCTATATTAGGGTCGCGGGGGGATTCCCCATGCCCATCCAGGGGAGAACGTTTCGGGCACTGGGCAGATACACCCAGGACAGGGCGCCAATCCATTGCTGGGCACCATCATTTTACAGGTGTACTTAAATGTCTATTACGATACTTATTGTACTACTTTACAAATTCTGTTCTACAACTTTGTAATGGTATTTGTTTTATCACTATGTTTGTTGCAAATTAATTAATTTAAATAAATAAATAAATAAATAAATAAATAAAGGAGGGCGGCACGGTGGCTTAGTGGTTAGCACGTTCGCCTCTCAGCTCTAGGGATTCCCGATTCGAATCCCCATCTGGGTGGAGTTTCCATGTTCTCCTCGTGTCTGCGTGGATTTCCCCCGGGTTCTCCGGTTTCCTCCCACAGTCCAAAAACATGAATCAAGTTAATTGAATTCTCAAAAATTGCCCCATATAGAGTGTGTCTATGTGAGTGAGTGTGTGCCCAGCGATGGATTGGCACCCTGTCCTGGGTCTATCTGCCCAGCGCCCGAGACGTTCTCCCCTAAACGGTTCCCCATGCCCATTCAAGGGAGAACGGAATTATTTTCCGCTTTATCCTCTATTAGGGTCGCGGGGGGGCGAAAATAATGGATGGATGGAAATAAATAAATAAATAAGTAAATAAATACAAAAGTCCGAATTTAGCATGGGTTTATTAAATGCGGGGAAAAGCTTCTGCGCAGTTTGTCTGATTTCTATACCATGCGTGCACGTGATGTATGCTGGGTAGTTACATGTAAATCTGCGCTCATGGTATTCGGGTTGACCCGGAATGAGGGCGGAGCTAAGCGGCTGTTCTGCGCTTTAGGAAAAAAAAAGCGTAAAGTAAGTGGAATTGTCCGCCACATGTGGGATGTTTATAGCTCTAAGTGCTGCGGTTTGCGTAAAAATAGTTTTGCTTCGAACAGCATTGTTTCAAGATCATAAACCTTGCAATCGGACGAATGCTTGCAAATGGTGATTTTTAAACGTTCTACCAAGAACCGGATTTGCGGTTGGTAAGTTTTATGCAACTTAGTTTAAACAGATACAGAGTTTTTTTCCGTTTATTACCTGTTGTCCTATCTATGTCATTTCTGTATCAAATGGATGAAATGGATCTTTAATATGCTCAACACAATAAGATGCTTTTCTTAACAACGCTCTTAATCTTTTTAAAATGTGCAAGTGATATTGTGAATTCAAGTTTAAAAAAAAATGCACTTAATATTTCACAAGAAATGAACTCGTCATAGTGACTTTGCTTAAAGTATTCACATTTTTTTCTTTATGCAGAATCCTTAAATGTTCCCTACATCATTTATAGGTGCTAGATAAAACCTTGTTCTATGTGTGTATTGTGTAATAGTATTTCCAGCATAAGCAGGCCCTAAACTGTATTGTTCAATTTTAAAGGAATTTTCAAGTCCAATAAAGAAATAACAGCCAATATTGTGTTTAGCTTTAAAAGAACTAAATTTGCATTTGGTAAGTTTTATGCATCTAAGTTTAAAACGTACAGTTTCCTTTTATGATGTGCTGTCCTATCTATGTCATTTCAGTATCAAAGGGATATGTTATGTTTATCTAGCTTAATTCGCAACTTTCAAACTAAACATTTTGAATGATTCATAGAAGAACTAAATCAAGATTCAAGAAAGTTTTATCATTTGTATTGCATGTGGTACATAAGACAGAAACAAATTATATATATATATATATATATATATATATATATATATATATATATATATATAGGCGGCACGGTGGCTTAGTGGTTAGCATGTTCGCCTATATATATATATATATATATATATATATATATATGCGGCACGGTGGCTTAGTGGTTAGCACGTTCGCCTCTCAGCACTAGGGATTCCCGGTTCGAATCCCCATCTGGGTGGAGTTTCCATGTTCTCCCCGTGTCTGCGTGGGTTTTCTTCCGGGTTCTCCGGTTTCCTCCCACAGTCCAAAAACATGGATCAAGTTAATTGAATTCTCAAAATTGCCCCATATAGAGTGTGTCTGTGTGAGTGAGTGAGTGCCCAGCGATGGGTTGGCGCCCTGTCCTGGGTCTATCTGCCCAGCGCCTGAAACGTTCTTCCCTGGATGGGCATGGGGAACCCCACCGCGACCCTACTAGAGGATAAAGCGGGAGATAATGAATGAATGAATGAATGAATGAATGTATATATATATACATATATTCTATATAATAATAATTATATATAAGATATACTACATATATAGAAAAGTGTTTTTGTTTTTTCATCCAAACAAACTTTTTAAAAATATATAGTAATATTGTCTTTTAAATGTGAGTTTAAAAAAAATGCACATAATATTTTACAAGAAATGAATTATTCATAATGACTCTGCTTAAAATATTGAACTTTTTTCTTCTTAGTCATGTGTTATGCAGAATCCTTCAATGTTCCCTACCTCATTTATAGGGGCTGGTTAAAACCTTGTTCTTTATGTGTATGTATTGTGTAATACATAATTTTGTTTGTATTGTGTAATAATAGTATTTTCAGCATAAGCAGGCCCTAAACTGTATTGTTCAATCTTAAAGGAATTTTCAAGTCTTATAAAGAAATAACAGCTATGTTTAGCTTTAAAAATCCTTAAAATCCCAAATATAGCTTGTGGGAGCTTTTCTTTTTGTATCTTGTAGTTTGTTATGGTAGACTATGATGACCTAATGGGTGATAACATCTTTCCAGCAAGACAAAATCCCCTGTGTTGGATAACCACCTACAGCATTCATGTCAGTAATGCTGAACACAATTGAGCATGGCAGGAAGGGATTTAGCAGTTGTGGAACCTCATTCTAAAAGGAGTGGTTTGCCATGAGGGGCAGATGTGCAGTGAGATTGTGCCTTCACATTCCAAAAATTAGCTTAAAGATAAAGCCAAACTTTAATCTGTACTTTTGATGTTTGGGGGGGGATGATGGAAAAAGGAAAGATGGAAAAGGTTCTACTATATAGAACTTGTATTTGGGTTTCACAGCACACTTTTCATATACACTTACATTTTAATCACCATTTCTGAGATCTAGAGAAAGCACACAGTTATTTGACTGGGCCAAAAGTTACAGGACTGATAATGCTTGTTTGCTTTTCACAAAGAAAAACATCTGTCGTTGCTGAACTTTGATCATGACGAAATTTTGAGGGTTTATTGATTTTTAAGGAATGAGTTGCACATTTACTGCCATCTGATATCCTTTAGATTGGTCTCTCTAGCAAAAAAGCAACAACAAAAAAAAAACAAGAAAATAAACACTTTGGTAACAAAAAGTGTTTATTATAACACAGTATGAGCCACACCTCATAATCTGTTAATTTATCAGGTGCAGCTTTTACATGAAAAGTGTGGCTGAAGTAATTTGAAATAGAGAATGTTGTTTTTTAGAACATCCTGTAATTTGTGAGATTAAAAACCTAGTTTGTCACTGCTTTGCCATATTTTGTATGTTTGCTGATTTAAAAAGGAATTGTTGATTCTATGGTAAACCATAAAATCTATATAGAAAGTAAAACATTTATGGTGGCTTTGTTATTTAACAAGCATGCTTGTGTTTTTATATCGGGTCTAGTAGCAAACTAATCCCAAGTTTCTGTTCCATAGTGTGAAAAAGGACATTTTAATGGAAATCGTTTCCTTGCATGTTTGAAGTGGGCACATTCATCTTGATACAGGACAAAAATATCAGGCCAGATCTCATTGATTTCAGATGTTTTACTCCGTCTCATTGACAGGTGTTTAAATTAAGCACCTAGGCCATGCGTTCTGTGTAACTGGGTGCTTCCACCTTGTGGGAGTGGTTTGGGGAAGGATGGTTTTTATTCCAGCATGACACTGCCCCATAAACAAAAAGACCATAAAAGGCATTGTTGAGTGAGTTTGCTGTTAAAAAACTTGACTGGCCAACACAAAGCACTGACATCAACCCTATCTGACAACTTTGGGATGCACTGATATAGAGATTTGAAGCCAGGTCCTACTCTCCAGTATCAGTGTCTGACCTTAGAAATGCTTATTTTAAATAATGGGTGAAAATTCACACAGACCCACTTCAAAATGTCATGCTCACTTAGCTGTATACTTTAACCTTATGATTAGTTAAACCCAAGTAATCAATTTAAAATTCTACTTTCTATTTTTCAATTTTGTTTAAATGTGTTAACCTGAAGCATTTTAGGGTTCACCACAGGTTGAACAGCTATACTGAAAAACATGTTTCAAAGACAGTACCAGAGTTTTGCTTTAACCTTGAACAATTTGATTGCATGTTTTCAGAAGGAACTTTTAATGCCTATCTTATAGTTCATGACCGGTTCATCGGCCGGCCGATTAATCGGGCCGATTTTTGGCACTTTTAGATAGTCGGCATTGGCCGATATATGAGCGCACAAGGCCAATATTTAAACAATGCCTACAGGCAACGCTGTGGGCAGCTCCGTCATTCTGGCTCAATGACTGAATACAGTCATTTGATCTAACTTTTGCTTAGAGTGGCCCCTAGTGTTCTTCCGGCAGAACGTCAGTCAATGCTCAAGGGTTTATTGCTGTTTTGAAACTGCTCTACAGTACGCCTCATGAGAGAAAATGGTATCTCTTTCAACACTCAGTATTTGTTACTGGCTGCTCTTTGTAATGTATAAAGTGTTTACTGTCTGCATAATTAGAGCGATGATGCTATTTATAGAGAAAATGCCAATAGTTTTATTTGGAACTGTAACCTTAGCAACCACTTGAACAGCTAAACTGGCCAACTAATACTAATTAGCGCTAGCTAATGCTATAATAATGTTCCGGGATGCTATTTGTAACATATACAGTGTTTACTGTTTGTGTAATTAGGGCGATTTTGTTAAACTGGCTAGCTAACGCTATATATCACTAGCACTAACTGACGTGTTGTGCCAGTTCACAGCTTTTCTGAACTAGTTCAGGTTCAGTTCATACATGCTCAAAGTGAACATTTCATGTTCAAAGTTCACTATTTTAATTCTGTTCATTTAGTTCAGTTCATTTAATTTTTTTCTTGAGATATTCAAATAAGTACTTTTTTCACACTACAATCTACAATACAGTATTTGTTTGTTAATATTTTATTTATTTATCTAAATTAGCTAAATTCGCTCATTATTTCAAAAAGTTAATTGAATGTTGTTCTGTGTGCATTGTGCAATGTTCATCAATAAATGTTTATTCTAAAAAGATGCTGCTATCTGCTTATGTTTAAGTAAACTGAAAATTTAATTAATAATGTGTAATTTAAAGTTGTATGTTTTTAATATTGCTCTCTGTATTACAAAAAGTAGAGTAGACAGTGATAAACTGTCTGATTACTTTTGTGTCTTGTTTATTATTATTATTATTATTATTATTATTATTATTATTATTGTACTTTATTAGTTGCAATAAAAACTGGTAATATCGGCTTTATATATCGGCCATCTGCCACTTCTGTTGTCTAAATATCGGCATCGGCCATTAAAAACCCATATCGGTCGATCACTACTTTTATATGCAAGTCTAAGCTTATGCATCTAACTTTGGTTATTGCGTACATGACTGGTTAATTTTACAATCTTAGTTCAGTTCTTAGTTAGATTGTGCTTACACACATAATGTGCAGTGTCACATAATATAATTAAAAGCCAAATTACACACTAGGCTGTGGTTGAAAAGCTAAATGTGTCTAATCCAGAAAGTCTAATCTAGAAAGTCATTATTACATTTGATGCAAACAGTGTAAGATTGCATTTATACTTTGTCACTTTTTGGTGTATTTTTTAAATGTTTTTATCCAGGTTCTAATCACAATCTAGGTGGAACTTCCATGTTCTCCCTGTGTCTCTGTGTAAGGCTGCAGGGAGAGCATTAGCAGAGGATTAACGGGAAGATAATTAATGAATGAACTGTATTTAAGTAACTGAGAGAGAAAAGAAACAGACATTACTTCACCTAAATATAAATAAATTGAAAAATAATTATTAAAAATAAAAATGTACTCTGTAAGGAGAATATAAACCTCCGCAGAATCCCAAAAAAAGTATGCATGTCAAATATTGTGGTAGCAACTGTGTGGGTTTGTGGACACGCAGACTTTCGCCCTTATTTACAAGATTTCACAGGTTCTATCACGATACGATTTCTTGTTCAACTACTCTAAAGTGAAAACATTACATTGTAGGTGAAGTGTGTGAAGAGGCAGAGCCTGTAAATGTAAGGCAGGGAATGCAATGGCTGGCTTGCCACTCTTACTGTTTTTCTGCTTCTGGCCTTTTTTAATGGCATACAAAGGGACCAATAATAACACACAGTTGTAAATTGCCGGTGTTTCCATTTACCTAATCGACCTCCTGTTCCTGCCACCTGTACTTAGGCTCCGACTCGTCACGCTCTCATGCCACGTTTTCCTTATTTTTTCTGATATTCTTGAAGCATATGCATTGTTTAATACAAGATTTATTGCTTTAATAGCTTTTAATTGTACTTGGGATTTGGAATGTGTGCAAGAGCTTGTTATGTAGTTAATCATAATCAATGTAGCGAAAGTTACCCCACAGTAGGACAGGCAGCGAGCAACTTTGCCACGTTAGTGGCCAGAGTTGCCACAGGAAAGTGGAAAAAAGACACATTTGAGAATGTGTAATAAGTGAAAAGTTTCTTTTGAATAGAGATGGAGATCAAAAAGCAAGAAAGGGTTCAACATGCATCATGCTGCTGAAATAATAAACCTTGGTCTTAGGCATGACAAGAGTCCACACTGCACTGAGTTTGATAGTTTGATAGTGCTATCCCATTTTAATGAGACATGAAGCTGCTCATTTGTTTTAGTTTTTGATTGAGTGTAGTTAGACCAGAGGGGTACTCCCCAGATCCCATGAGTCCACTTGATGTGGGGGCTAACGGTCTAGCTGCAGTGGAAGAAAGAATTCTATAAAAGGGATTGTTTTTAGTGCAACATGTGGACACTTGGTTTGTTTGGGCTTCGGAAGTGCTACAATTAAGGAAGTCCTTTTCACTCTCTTATCTACCAAAGATCAGAAAAAGACAGTAGTTTTAAAGCAGTTACTCTTCAGAATTAATGTGTTTACATGCACACAGCTGGTTAATTTCTAATATGTTTTGGTTTAGTAGGTAACTGGATTATTAGTGGAGTAGTGCAACAAAGTAGTGAGATTCCATCCATGTATTATCTAACGCTTTATCCTATACTAGGGTCGCAGCGGGGGGGTTCCCCATAATTAATATTGCTTGCACAAAATGTTGTTTTGTGTGTGTATATATAATGATTGTGTGTGTATGTATGTGTGAAATGTTAAACATGCTGACAGTTTGTGCATCGCATGAGCATAAATGTATTTGACATGCTGTGTATCTGCCTGGTCTGTGCATGTTACTGATTGGATTATGTTAAAAAAATGATGTGGATAACCAAGAACAATCAAACAGTCAAATACCCAACATTTAATGGTAATTATGCATCTTAAAACTACCATTGTAAGTTAGGACTTAATTACATGTCAAAACTTGCTGATCACATTTAATGTACAAAAGAATCAGACACCAAATCTTTCTAAACTTGTTGTGCCAAATGTTTTATACCTTTATTTAATGCCCCACCTTACACCTACAAGAATTTATTTTTCTCGTCAGGCATATATTTTGCAACACACGTTTATGGTTATGTCCTTTCCTTTCCCCATAAACTACTCTTGAATCACTATAAAATTCTTACAACATGTTCACTGTGTTGAGTAACTTGCATTCCTTCCTCTATTTATTTGAACTTCATCAAACTGGAAATAGCATTTTTGTTTTACACTAGGTCTGATTCGAAACATTTTCATAGATAAAAAGCTATTTTTGTATTAATTCTTTTCTTTTGCTATTGAGACTTGGCATTGCTGGGAGATGCTTAACATTCTTCTCATGTCAGGAAGATAATGAAGATGGTGGTTTTGCAAGCTTTACTCTTCACTGTGTTTTAAGGTATCTAAAGAAAGCACAATATATTAGGTGTCAGGTTGCCCCTATTTAAATTCTTATGCTTATTGATTTGAGCAGTTACCCTTTCATCTTCCCTTTTGAGGTTTAACCAGTAACTCCATTATTTAAAAAAAGAATAAAAAAATTGGCCCGTCTCCTCATACATGGCTAAAAGTTCATTTGATGCCTTTACAAAAATTAGATTAAACAGAAAATGCATGATGTGTGATGGCTTAAATGGTTTCCATTGTTCTTATACCCCAAACATATAAAGAGCACCAATTCACTATGATCATGGTAAATATGAGGATGTCATGATTGCTATTTGCGTTTGTCTGTCAAAAGAACGTCTATAATATCTGCTAGGTTTGACATTTTTTGTGGGGAAGGCAGTCATTTCACAGGTCAATTAAGTATTTAGTACGTTTTACCAGCTGGAGAAACAAATGTTTTCCAGTTGTATTTGTCTCTGGGCCAGGTGGCACTTACACATCTGTGTGTGGTATGTACTGTTTTCTTAGTCTTTGTAATGTATGGTAGCATAATAAGTAAGACAGAGACTCTATATTTGTGCCAAAAACTGTTAAGAATATGGTTCCTTCCCAGCAGTAACATTTTTTAAATCTCAAATTTTTTAATTTTACAGTCCTTTACTTCCAGCTGGGTTTTTTTTTTTCAATATTTTAATATAACATGTTGACTTAAAAATCCAAAAGCAGCTAAGTTAACAATATTTTGTCAGGTTTAATTATATATTATACTATAAAGAACTATTTTAAAAGTAACCACAATCCTTTTTCATTTGTTCATCCAACTGTTCATTAAATGAAAGTGATTACTGAAAATGAATCCACCCTAGTTTACCCAATGCATTACATCGGCATATCCCTTAACACACTTGCTCATTGCAAAGACTTGTCAACTTTCTCACCAAAGCAACAAAGCACACACAAGCAATGATTGTTTCTTTTATATAAGCTCCTGTGGAACACCAGTAACATGAAAATCTTGGCCAGGCCTTTTTACTATACAAGTTCATGATTAAGACCTGTGCAGACAAGATCACCAACAATGTTCAGCATTTCTGTCATCAATACTTTTACATGTAAATGTTTATATATGGTGTATTGATTGGTGTGTGTGTGTCAGTTTTATCGGTCAAAAGTTTGGACACACCTCCTTATTGTCCATGTTATCAGGCCCCCTTACTGTAAAGATGGGCTTTGTAGTTCTACAAATTGTAGTCCATTATTTTGTGGACTACAGTGCATGCTGTGTTGGTTACCTTACTACATATGGAGAGTTCATCCATAAAGGAACCTTTCACCCTTACCATGCTAAGGATTAGAAAACAATGTTTCACTTTGAAAAGGTTCTTCTAATTACTAAGAAGAGAACATATAAATTGGGTATGTTACAAATTTTAGGGCTCAGCTAAACTCCGTTGCACTTAATAGCTACAATGTTTCTTTTGATATTTTTAGTTGGTTCTAAATAACTTTGCACAAATTATAAACCTCATATTTCATGCAGGAGAGCATTACCAAAAAAGAACCGTACCAATCAAAAGTTTGGAATCACCACTTATTGTCCATAATATCAGTTCAATTTAGCGTAAATGTGGACTTTGTAGTTCTACAAATATAGACTGTATTCCTTCTGTTTGTGGAGTACAGTACATGCTCTGTCAGTCCCCTGTAGTCTGTTCTCTAATGGTCAGAACCCCAATAGCACCATAGAGCAGGTGGTTGGCACATTTTTGTCATTCCAGCAGTTGAAAGTGTTTGAAAAGAAATTACAGCAGCACTCCTTTAGTAAAGCCGCATCAATGTTACTGAAGAACTGACAGTAAACCACCACCCAAATTATACCTGTTCTATGATGGTCCTGACCAATAAGGAACAGAGAACCAACATGGGACTAAGAAAGAAAAAAAAAAGAAACCGTGTGCTATAGCTAAAGAGCTCATCCTCGAGATATACATATATAACCACAATCCTGAACATGAACATCCAGTAAGCTAAGTTTTAAAACTCTCAGAACATGGTAAAAAGAGAAAAGTTTGAGAGAAACCTTCTAAAATGTATAAAAACTATGACGAACAAACCAAAAAAATTTTTTTTCTAATTTTAATGTTAATGTTAACTAATTATCATTTTTATGATCAATCGAAAATTACAGTTTTAACACTGTTTACTTTCTGTGGTTAATAAAAGAAAATGTAATTTTCTTTACATTTTTAAAAATAAAATGTAATTGAGAGATTTTACCAGCTATATAACATGAAGTGGATATTGACTTGCCATTCTGTGGGTGAAGATGGTTTACACATGTGTCAACCTGCCTCTTTCCACAAAATAAGGTGATGTAAGCACACACCCTTTTAAACAGTGTACACCTATAACATGTACAAACAAACCCAAGCTGGTACTGGTTATGCCTGGCAATGAAAAACAAATAACTGGAAGTAATTAATGTGCTACCTACACCTACTCTTAAATTCAGAGGCTTTAAAATACTTTCACCCAAAGTATTATTTTCCATAGATTTTATTGGAATGTGGAATTACTGTTTAGTAGCTAATCACGTATTTACTGCATTACATTTATACAATAATTGGCAACTTAAAACGTTTTGCATTTAATCTTTCAATTTGGCATCAAGTATACTGCAACTTATGGACTACTAAATATATTAATCATTTTTGTTATACAAATATTTGTCGCTCCCTGTCCAAGTGCGTTTTTTTAATGACAATGAATAAATGTTTTGTCCTGCATACATTTTTCTTAGTCATTTAGGAATATAAATATTGCAAAATGAATTACACTTGTACTGCATCAAAGTAAGGTGTGCGGTAGTGGTCACATCATTTTGGCTTTCTTATTAAAATATGACCACAAAAGTATTAAAACTGTAATTTTGTACAACAAAATTTCTAGGAATTGAACTTTTAGGACTCTTAAAAACACATGAACATCCAGTAAGCACTGATAAATATGTAAATTGTAGCTTTAGTGATGCTTTTATTGCTGACAAATTACACATTTTTAAGTATGCCCTTACTTGTACAAATGAGTCACAATGTTTATTTATATATATATATATATATATATATATATATATATATATATATATATATATATATAGTAATAAGTTAGCGTGGAAGTGTAAAAGCAAGAAAAACTGCTCTGGTAGTGCAAAGCTGTTCTAGCACACCTTGTCACGGAGGCCTAGGGGTTGATTAGTAACTCATTATTAAAACGGCTGTTCTAAACAGGGATGTTTATATTGTGAATAGTGCTGTTTTGTGGTATTTAATGATCTTAACAGCACGTGGTAATGATTTGTAAATTGGTTAAAACAACTAAACATTCATATTTTTTGTTATTTAATTGTCATAGCCTTCACAGCACTATCAAGCCAGTTCCTGTTTAGATGCCAAAGCAAAAAAAAGCTCATATTCTTATTTACATATAAAATATCTGAGCGCTCCCAGGTTCTTCCTACAAAATTAGACCAATTTAGCATGATGGAATAATAATGTGCTACTTGCATGTTTCAGGTAATTTTATGATATAAGTGTATGATATAACTTGAAGGTGTTACAATATGGCTTGGTTTTGCTTTTCGCAAAATGTCTTTACATGAAATCACACCTTGTTTTTGTCTATGGATCTTAATAGTGACCTCTGTCTAGCGTTGATTTAGATTCTGGGATTTCTCTTCCCATAAACGCACAGTGAGGGGGCAGGTGGCTGGCACAAGTCAGCACAGAAAAATTTTCACTATGCACTGGAATGGCATACACTAATACAGTATACAGTCCTTTATCTTCTTAAGACTGCCTCAAATCTGCCTCATGTTGACATTTGATTTTTGTTAAACTTGTACTGAGTTCCTGTCGAATTTTATATGTATTTCTGCTTTGTGACCTATTATACAATAATTTGTAAGAAGTACTATATGAATAAAATTTAACTGAATTAAACAAAAGAATTATACTACAATATAAATGCATATGAACAAAGGCTATACATTTAAAATCTTTAGATTAAGACTAAATGACATTGGCACAGTTAAGACTCTTTTGATTCATTTCCTAATGAATCAATCATCTTCCCCACAATCTTTTAATTTTCAAAATTTCACAGCAACATAATGCAGACAGGTCCACGAACCTTGCTGAATTCACAAAACAACAAAAAAAGTATAAACATTGTAAATGAAAGTACGCCCTCTATGGAGGATCACGTTGACCAGTAATTCACACAGTAACTAAGTTGACTTGAATTCTGTGTATAACTACAGCTATAGGGCACTTGTACTTTGATTTCAGTTGAATATATTTGTACAATAATTCTCAATTTTATCAGTTTCACTTACCATATATTGATGCACTTTGTAGTTTTTCTATTATAAACTGTAGTTTATTGATTTTCTGTATGCCTAGTCTCCTTCACTGTAGTTACCCTGGCATAGTGGTGGTGTCTGGTATCTCTGGATCAGATGCAGCAGTGCACTTCAGAATACTCTAACAACAAAAAATATCCAACCTCTAGCATTTTGTAGACAGTTGCTTAATTTGCCCTTTTAATGTGGATTCATGATGAAACTAATCAACAAGAAACTTTTGTTATAAAACGATCACCTTATTTTCAAACAGAACATTGTCAAATGTGAAAATGTGATGTCTTTTATACAGTGGCCATGTAGTGTATATATTCATACATGTGAATGCTCACCTTTCATTAATTCTAACAACTTCCAAAACAAAACGCTCTTTAATCTTTTTTTTTAACAGTCCCACAAACATAATATATATTATGTAATTCACTAAATGTGTTTATAAAAAGGGCAGTCTTGGTCCTTAATTCTGCTTGGCTGCCCTGTTTATCCAGTCATGATATTACTGACAGTAATTCACACCTCTCACCGCTTCACATTCATAATAATGTGTGATATTCAATACATTTTCCCCCCCATGTTTTTCTCATAAGCTGCGTTCTGTACCGAGGCCACTAGATGGGAGTATTTATTAATTAGCAAAAGCGGAAACATGTCAATAGGCAATCTGCGTTCAATTTAAAAATGGACTATATTATGTTGCTGGATACCAATTTACTAACATTTATGCTTTTAAAAAAAGGAATTTAGGTATCAAAACTTGTTTTTGTAGTATAGAGTGTTTGTAACCATTTTGTAAAAGCAATAAGGCACTCAAGATTGTGCATTACTTGAGAATAAATCATGGGAATGCCTTGTACCTAATAACACATTTCCCA
The DNA here is from genome assembly GCA_019802435.1 of Corydoras maculifer. Lineage (NCBI taxonomy): Eukaryota > Metazoa > Chordata > Actinopteri > Siluriformes > Callichthyidae > Corydoras > Corydoras maculifer. The sequence continues at coordinate 2,088,439 of JAFMOD010000299.1, read as the reverse complement.
TGATTTATGCACAATAATGCATGCCCCCTCATTACTTATTGCTTTAATAGATGAGTGGTTGTGTTGTATTTGTTTTACCTTTTGCTAAGTTTAGTATATATTGTTTTTACAGAGTCTGAAGCAAGAGTGACATGCCTGAAAAGTTCCATCAAGGTCAACGCTTTCAGAACTCAATGGGTGAAGGTAAAAATTACCTGTTTTTATATGCAAAGCATCTGATGAACCTGACTCATAACCTATTTACAAAATCATTAATACGTGCCGCTGCTTTGTTTTAATGACACTTTGTGCATGATTTTTTTTTTGCTACTTACTTAAAATGTTATTTTTGTTTTAACATATGAAGTCAGACTGTAAAGTGTACGAATATATTTGTTTGCTGTGTGTTGTTGTGTTGTTGAGGCATTTGAACTGGCAAGCCTAAACTGATTAATTTCGAAAAACATAAATGGCATTTATTTTGTCCTATTTTACTAACCTCCTAAATCCTTTACTGATTGATTGGGTATACATTCAAGACAAGTCAAGTTCATAGAATCCGGCCCGTAATACAATTATATCTGTCCCGCAAGATCATTTCACACTGATCTATTGTTATTATTATTAATGGCCCGGCGATTATGGCTTTTTTGCCCATGCTCATATTTTAATTTTGCATGATTTTTACTAACATTTTTATGGATAGCAGAAACATATTGTATTATTTTTAAAGATATTTAAAGTTTAAGTTCATTTATAACTGGCACAAGAACAAAGAAAACTAAATGTTTTAATTTGTTATTTTTACTTTTGTGGAAAATCATCATTTTAATTTAATTTCATGTTTTTTTTCCTGCAGGATGTTCATAGTTCTAACTTTTTGAATTTTTACAAGTTATTTTCGTAGAGAGCATAGTATTTTAAGTGATATAAAGTTTAAGATTATGTATATTCCTGTCTGTTTTTATTTCTATTCATGTTCAGAAAACATTCACTTTTAGTATGTTCAACAAATGTACAATATATTGTCTTCAGCCCATGACCTAAACTGTGCTTTGAGTTTTCCCCCCCTTGTGCAACAGAGTTTGACACTCCTTCTGTAGTTGTATGCCTTACAGACATCAAAGTCCATGATATATGAGAAATTAAGTTTATTACAGATTGACCAGGATAAATACACAATACTATTAACATTAACACAATAACTTTATGATTTACATCATATATTCACAAACATTTTTTTTACTACTATAAGATTTGGCTTGAGGATAAAAAGAAACAGAACTTTACCGATTCAAAGTAAAATCACAGAATAACAAGTGAATTTGTTTCCTGATGGAAGGTAGCATTCTTGCCTCTGTATGTAATTTAACAAGCCTGAAATTGTTGCTCATATTTATACTTGGCTGGTTAATGTTCTTGGCACTGATCATTCACTGAAGAATGTCAGAGGCTCACACCCCCCCCATCTCTTGTTTCATAATCAAGTGCCAGGCAGGAACTGAGTAGTAAAATACAACTTATCACTTTGTTACTTTGATTTACATTATAGTCAATACATTTTCATTGTCTGATTGTGATTTTTGCCTTAACAAATTATTGTTAAATTCTTCATTCATCCATTATCTTCCGCTTTAACCTCTACTAGGGTCACGGGGGGTTTCCCCATGCCCATCCAGGGGAGAACGTCTTGGGCGCTGGGCAGATACACCCAGGACAGGGCGCCAATCCATCGCTGGGCACACACTCATTCACATAGACACACTCTATATGGGGCAGTTTAAAGAATTGACTTGATCCATGTTTTTGGACTGTGGGAGGAAACCGGAGAACCCGTAGGAAACCCACGCGGAAACGGGGAGAACATGGAAACTCCACCCAGATTGGGATTCGAACCGGGAATCCCTAGTGCTGAGAGGAGAATGCGCTAACCACTAAGCCCTTATGCCACCTGTTAAATTCTTAAATCCTTCAAAGATTTTTGGAGATTTGCCTAAAGCGAAGTTAAATATTCATTAAATAGTGAATTTAAAATTAATAAAATAGACATGTGGATTTTTTTCACTTATTAACTTACTTTTCCTTTTGTTTTTATATTTTAAAAGTGTCTTTAAATATTCTGTTGACCAATATACATCTGCATAGTCCATACCCAAATTAAGAGTTTTTCTGATGCACCTCAAAAAAGAATCTATGCAAAGAAAAGTAAAATCTGACCTTATCAGTAATTTGTTTGCTCTTACATGACATGAACATGTGGTTCACTAGCAGGATTATGACTTAATTCTTAAATAGCATTAACATTGACCGTAGCTCTTCATCCTAGCTGTTCAATGATAGAGATCCGTGTCTCGTTTTAGGTTCACGGTAGCTTAAAATTATCTCTGTTCAGCTTCAACTAGAGAAGAATAGAATCACCATGCATGACTGCAGTAGCCTGGCAAAAAGGACTAGTGAATGGGGGCTTAGGACAGGAATTTACTGTTTTATATTGCACATCCCACCCCTTTCTAGGGTACTCATTATTTTCTCTGTTTTCTTTCCCCATTCACAATACCTTTTTAGAACTCTTATCATGGATTAGTCTGATTAGATTTTGACCTTGTGCTTGCCCATGGCCCTGTTGTTAACACTGCTAGTTACTACATACCAAAGAGAGATAATAATGTTGCTGGTGATTTTTAGTGAGTTTAGTGAGTGAGTAGGGGAGGTACTCAGGGTGAACATTAGCTTAATGGGGTATTCCATGTAGCCATGGAGATTTCCTCTATCTCAGCCTTTAAACAAGGCTAAATCGGCATTGAGGGAGGGTGCCTAAAATCTTGTCTTAGTCAAGTTGTGCAAAGTCTCTAAACTAAACTTCTAAACTTTAAGACTAGATCTTGCTTATTTAACTTCACACACCATGCAATTTTTGCACACCATGCATTCAGCTAAACTCCTTGATGGCCTGCTGTCAAGGTCACAAGCTTCTAAAATTTTTAGTGTTGCTGAAAAAAAGTTTACAATGAGCTTACACCTTTGACCTAGCTCTTGACAAATGGCCTTTGTTGTTACGAGGAAATGGAGAATTGAATTGAAGATTTCAGAAGGGGGCATGAGGGTCTGTGTAATTCCTTTAAGGTTAATTGCCTCAATAGACTCCTGCTGTTTCTCTTCAATGCTAGACCAATTGCAAATTGAAACTTTTAAGGGGATTTAAAATATTATATAAAAACTTTCCTTATGTATCGGTTATATAGCAGTATATACATTTCATATGACATGCAGCTAGTACGAATATTACTACAATTATGACAATGTTTCTTGTCAAATTTAATTCACCTTATTAACGCAATCTTGTCACAAAAGTGCTAAGATATAAGCATAAAAAAGAAAAGGAATTTTTTTTTGTGAATGTTTTCAAATGTCTTATTAAGCAAATTTACCAGTAAAAAAGTTATTTTCAGTATCAAACAGTTGCAGAGGACTATGTGTAGAAATATGAAATGTATTAATTATGCATTACCATGTAAAAAATCATGCTGAAAATAAATAATTATAAATTAAAGAGAAAACACATCAGGCAACATCAGAAAATGATTTTCAGTTGATCCAGTTAACGGTTTGTTAGGAATTTACAAATAATATTCTACATTTTATTCATAAAGGCATATATATTTTTTCCTATTTACTCTGTCTTCAGCAAACTTCTGAAACATTCACATAAATGCAAAAGTCTAAGAGGAAATTAGATAAACATAATTAAAACAAACATTAAATATGTAACATTTATAGTGGCATAAAGTTTTGTAACTGCCTTAACTAATTATTGTGTCTGTCCTGTATTGCAATATGATATTTTGGTGTCTTTGCTGGATCAGTTTTTAGAAGTTTTTCAGTCCTTGCTATTTGTCAGCTTATCTTTTGGTTGCTGGTACCTTTAAATATACCTGAGTTTATGTTTTGCTCTAAGCCCTTATATCTTCAAATTACATGCTAGGTGTGCAGTTTAAATTAAATTGTGGGGTTTCTTTGAAATGGAAAATAATGTTTTATTTTTTCAGTTCTGTGATTTAAATAGATACAAAACTGTAATGGACTGGTATGAACTTTTTTAAAAACAGTGTAAAGTATGGGACATAGGCTTTATAACAATGAATGTACAACATGCTGTTTGTTCAGTTATTGATAAAGAGGAAACCTTTTTTACCTGGTCAATATTTACTTATGTATGCTAATGAAACAAGCATGAAGGTAGTTCTAGATTTTATGTCATTCTGCTCTGCCATATGTGTGGGGGGGTGGTATTTACACTACTAACATGACCTTTCAAAAGCTGCATGTATATTAATTTGTTAGTTCTTTCTTAGTTTTTTACCCCAACCAATGTCATATTAGAATTTATATCACATACTAAAGTTGTGTAATTGGAATCAAGCCAACTATTTGTTAAAGCCATAGAGACTGTACAGAGACAGGAGCTGTCTATAGTCAACAAGGAAACAATTTGCATGAGGCCAAACCCCGGACTTAAATTTACATTCTAGTCCATTTTAGTACTCGTGATGATAAAATTGCTACAGTAGATTTTCTCAAACTGCAGGACTAAGGAATTACATTACACACTTTGATAACCAATATGGATAAAAATCAAACCAGTCTAATGTAAGTTAAACAATTATTAAGTGTAAATGTTTTTTTTTATGCATGCAAATGTTTTTATAATGTTTGACAATAAATAGCCAAACGATCATGAATAAGGACATTGGGGTTGTTTTAGTTGGAGTATAAAAAAAGTTTTTTGACAGAAGTTGCATTGGCCTACTTATCAGTTCATTCTAATCAGACGTCACCCTGTAACTTGTGGTTTAGATTGTGAATTGTGAAGTTTTTTAAGAATTGTCCTTCAACTTATCTTTCTTAATATATTTTTTCTTTCTTGTGTGCTTAATAGATTTATAGAAAGCAATACATTTTTGTGAAAGTTAATTTCATAATATATAATCTTGCCAGTTTAGCTCTGTTTAAACACTTTTTTTTAGTGAACCACTTAAGCAGAGAAGAAATATTTCATTTTTATAATTTCAAACGGGCGGCACGGTGGCTTAGTGGTTAGCACGTTCGCCTCTCAGCGCTAGGGATTCCCGGTTTGAATCCCCATCTGGGTGGAGTTTCCATGTTCTCCCCGTGTCTGCGTGGGTTTCCTCCGGGTTCTCCGGTTTGCTCCCACAGTCCAAAAACATGGATCAAGTTAATTGAATTCTCAAAAATTGCCCCGTTTAGAGTGTGTCTGTGTGAGTGAGTGTGTGCCCAGCGATGGATTGGCGCCCTGTCCTGGGTCTATCTGCCCAGCGCCCGAGACGTTCTCCCCTGGATGGACATGGGGAACCCCACCGCGAGCCTAATAGAGGATAAGCGGGAGATAATGAATGAATGAATGAATAATTTCAAACATTAACTATATTTGGGGTTGATTATAGCCCTTCTTTAATATTTTATCTAAGCTTTTCTTTTCTTTATTGGCTTGTAGATAATTTAAGGGTCCTTCTCAGGCCTATGTCTCTTCTCATCTTAATAAATTAGCAGTAACTCCCATGTCAAACAAATATGGGCTTGATATCTCATTATTTAACTGCAGACCCATGTCCAATTTGATGACCATAACCATGATTATGGAAAGAGACATTGCGTTACAGTTTTGTGTTTGTACATATTTATTACCAATAATCACTTTACTGCGCACTACTCATATCAGTCTTCTTAATATCCTAAATATTTTTAAATTCGTTGCAGCTTTCAACACTGAACCATGGCGTGTACCTTTTAAACTCTCATCCCTACTAATTGCATTAGTTCCTCATGAAGTGCTTTAATTCTTTCCTTTGCTCTCTCAGTTGTATATCAATATAAATTTACATTGTCTTATTACTGCATCACCCAAAGTCACAAGTGCTAAATTATTAAACATTTAAAACGCTTGTCGGAATGCAAATCTAACTGTAAAAACCTGTATCTTACTAAATTGTAAATAGTTTTTGAGGTAAGCATGCACAGATCTATGTCTGTAAGGATTATTTATTCATTTGTTTTCTTTCACTTAATCCTCTACTTGGGCCATGTGGAGGTTCCTCTTGCCCATCCAGGGGAGAAAGTTTTGGGTACTGGGCACTTACACCTAGGACAGGGTGCCAATCTATAACTGGGCACAGACACACACAAACACACACTATAGAGGCAATTTAGAGCACTCAATTTACTTGTATTCCATGTTTTTGGACTGTGGGAGGAAACCAGAAGACCCGGAGTAAACCTACATGAACACTAGGAGAACATGGAAACTCCACCCAGATTTGGGTTCAAACCTGAAATCCCCAGCACTGATAGGCGAATCTGCTAACCACTAAACCACCCTGTCTGTAAATATTATTTCATTTAAAACCATATAGTAAGATTTTATGTCTGACAGTGGCTAAGCTGTTTACTAAGACACCCATATGTTTACATTTAACGGGTAGGTGCCTTTTTGGCTACAAAATATTGGGAGAATTTTGGGCATTTATAATTGTTTCATGTTATGTATTTGTAAACATTTTTATACCATCATAATACAATGATACCAGTTTATATTTCATATTTATACATCATATTTCGTTTGGCTACAGTTGCACATTAAATGCTACTGAAATCCACAGAATGGGCTAATGATTACAGTTCAGACAAGCAAATGACAAGCCAATGTTGTAACTGAAATGTTATTGTAAATATTTGTGTAGTTACTCAGTATGGTACCCAAATATCAGAACTTGTACTTGGTCTAGTAAAATTATATTGTTGCATTTTTATTATTCGTGCTTAGCTAGGATATATCCTGATCATGCAATTCTGGCTGTAGCCCATTTGACAAGACTTTTTTAAATGTAAACCACTTTATGCTTTGATGGAAATATAACACACACACACACAAACTTAAAGTCCATTTATTAACATCAAGTGGAATGGAAGCAGTGACGGGATTTCTTCAATATTAAAATTACTTTAAAATGACAACAGTGACAACAGGTCAGTAACATGACTTAGTAGAGGTTTACTATTCCTGCTACAAATTGCCTCTAACCACAATCTGTAATATTATGCAAATATTTAGAAAATTTGATAAACTTTATTTTACTTACGTAGTATTATGTCCTTTATTCTTATATTATTCTTATATATTTATTCTTATATTATTTGCTATAGATTGAGCATCTGTGATAACTACATTACTTCAGGGGGCTTAATATTCTGATTCTCTTGGCAAAAGCACATTTGAAATTGTCTGAGGCAAAATTGAAAGCTGTTTTGTGATCAGATAAGTTATAATTCTTTCTTGAAAACTTGGCTGCTTTGTCCTGTGGACTAAAAAAGAGAGGGGGGCATTCCAGTTTGTCAGCATTCGGAAATTTAGCTAGAAATCGTCATCAGACAGTAATAGTACATTATTCCTTTTTTAAAGTCCAGCAACTACTAACTAACTCCCCATATATTTAAAGACCGTTGTTTTAATAAGGGCATGGTACACAATGTTCAACATGTCCCAACTTTTTCTGAACTTTTTGCTGCCATCGAAATCTACCTAATATTTATCATGAAATAGTAAAATGTTTGTTTTGAATATTAGATATGTTTGTGTTCTATTGAGGACATATGTATTTATAAGACTTTGTGTGTTTGGACACACCTCCTTTTTGATCCACTTATTGTCCATGTTATCAGTCTCACTAATCAAAAAGATGAAAACCCACTAATGGCATCAGTGTCACTGCATGACTGACAATAAACCACCACCTAAATTATACTTGTTCTGTTATGGTGTAGAAAACAGAGAATGAAGGGAAGACTAAGAAAAAGAAATAGATGTTCTAATTGTCTGTTATTGTAAAACTACAAAGTCCATCTATATGGTAAGTGGAGAAAATAAAAACATAAGTATATTAAAATATATGTTTAAAGCAGAAAACCTAAGCTTCTAAAAATGTTCTTGCAGTGGAAGAATGTAAATTGTTACTGTCAGGTGGAAGGACTTTTGTTGGTGGCTATCGATGGAATGGGGCCACCTGCTAAGGAAGGTCATTTTCAAAACACCTAGGCTAATGATTAACTTCAGCCTAATAATAAAGCATATGTGTAATGTAGGAGTTTTCAGGTTTGCTATCTACTTACAATTATTTAAATGTGCATAGTCACTTGCACACTTTTTTAACCTAAGGTTTAAAGAAATGTGCAGAATACCGTGAGTTGTTTACCACAATTATGTGGTTTGATGGTAAGAAAGAAAGTAAGTTACCTGGTTTCAATATTTCCTCATTCAAATTTTTGGGTTTCAGCTCATGCAAATTATCCAAACAGGACAGACATGCTGTGTTTCAGTCTAAACCATATAGATTCTAGTGGCTGAAGTTCAATGCCTGGCCCCAGTTATTTCACATCCTTATTGTGGTGCATGAATTACTGCAAAATGTCACAGTGGCCATCTATTTTTAGTTACAGTTTCTTATAGTTTAGTTTTGTGTCTTAATGTATTTAAATTTTTTTTTTTTTTTTTTTTTGTTATTGTGTTATGCCCTGTGACTTGAACGTTTTGGTGCTAGACAGATACACCCAGGACAGGGTGCCAGTCTATCACTGGGCACACTCAGTTATACAGACACACACACTATATGGGGAAATTTGGAGCTTTCAATTTACCCTTTGGATAAGGACCAACACACACCTGAATCGTTTCAGGATTCTTTATATTTGACACAGGACTCATGGTAGGACTCATCCTCACCTTTTCTTCTCTGGGTCTATCTGAGAGGGCCTTCATCAACAAAATAACTTGAGATACAGTCCTCTGTAGTCCAGTTCCAGGACTTTCAGTAAAATGTCAGCAAAATGTACTTGGGGTTTTTCTTGGCAAGAAGTGGCTTCTCTACTGCCCTTTTTGACACCAGTCCATCCCTCAAAAGCCTTCACTGCAGGCGGACACGTGGAGAAAATGAAAACATAATCCCACTGTGCCATCCCAGAATCTAGTTTTAATAACCAAATGTTCAAGCATTTTAAATTAACTAAATAAATTCTTTTTAGGAATTAATCTAAACCTGACTTGGACTTCTGCAATCCGAGCATAGTTCCAGCAATGATTAACTTATTGAAAGGTGTAATGAAATGTGCTAAATAAAAGCAGAATTTGTTTTTTTCTGGAAGATGGTGCTATATGCCTGAAAATATACCAAAACACATAAGAGCAAATACCCTGCCCTGACATTAAACAAAAATCAGTTATCATAAGGTGATGCAATTCGGAATCATTTGAAACAAGGCTCATATTACCTGTGTCCCATATTAGGGAACTTGCATCTAACATTGCAAGACATGATGTATTGTTTCATTGTATTTTAAAACTTCACAGATTCAATTTGTATTTAAAACTTTAATGTAGCCATATTTCACTAATGCACCAATGTTCTGCTTATGCCTAAAATTGAATGTATGCAAAAGTATATGTATAATGATAGTGACCAGACTGTCCCAGTGAAGGGAAAAAAATCATTTGTTTTAAAAGAGAATTTGGGGTAAAAAAAGTAAAAAATAATTTATTTGTGACAATATAAGGTAACGTGATGGAAATACTCTTTAGATACACTTCGCAAATGTGAGTTCTCATTTAAGGGAAATGTTGAATGAATGAAGTTCTCCATCTTTACTCAAATAATGATAATAACTGTATATATTTAAGCTGATGATGATGCATGAGCTGAATGTCAGCTTCCTGTCATCAAGCTCTCATCTTGAGTCATCATTAGTTGAAAGTGATGACTCGCTTTGATATAATGTGAAGGCTTGAGGCAGCCTGCTAACCTGGCCATTGTTGGGCATACAATGCTTTTACTGTCACGTCATACTGATGTCATATTCCTGCAAGTTGATGCAGCACTACCTTTACAGGAAGTTGTTTGGGAAGAACGGGGTGTGAACTAAATGTACTGCTAAAATGTCAGGCAGTATTTTAATTTAGCAGAAAACATTTTAAATATGTTTTGTGGATTTAAGTGCAAAGTTATTTGAAATATTTTTCTTTAACAACTACTTTGAATTTTTTGTGGCAGCCTTAGTTTGGTTTAAACAGATTCAACATATGCAGTTGTGAATTATCTAACTCTGTTAATAGACATACACTGGTTTACTCTCTACATGAACATGTGTCCCCCAAACACAAACAGTTTGTGTTCATTGTCATTTCTACAGTAGTTAAATAAGGTTACTGTATGAATTAAAAAAGCATTACTTAATACTACACCGTCTGTGTTAAAGACTTTCTGTGAAAGCACAAATTATTTCAATTTTGGATAATTTATTCTGAACAGTTAATATGAAGTTAAAAATGTAATCAATATATACTTAAAAAATTAAACCCTCATATATTACAGAACAAAGTGAGCCTGAAAGTCTAATTTATTTTAATCACCAGTTATTAGTGTTTCTATGCCAGTTGTAACCAGTACCACAACCAGTAGTGACTTAGTAGTGATCAATATTACAATAATTATTTGTAGTAATATTGGTATAAAACGTAGTTATAGTGCAATAGTTATAGTTTAATGGAATAGTTTGTATATAGTGTAATAGTTTCAAAATCTATTCAGATTTACAGCTATAAAAGTATGAAATTAAACTATAACTTTTTTCTTTTTCATAACAGAATCTCTGCGCTTGTCTACAGACTCATCTGTAAGTGGCTATGACCCTGTGCTGGCTGACTGCTGCTCTATGGAGCACTCTGAGAACGAGCGTCCAGTAAGTGCTGTGTCCACCCTTTCATCCGATTCTTCGAAAGAAGGCCAGTACAGCCCATACAATGCCTCCCTTGCTGGGCCAATGCCATCCTCTCTGTCTGGCACTGATATCAACCTGGAGCTCAGTCCTTCTGAAGCTAATGAGGAACCTTCAAACATTTCGAAGCCTAGAAGTAAGAGACTTAAACAAGACTCATCAGAACGTCAGTTTGAGAAAACAACTGGGGTCATTGAAGTACCATCCAGCCAAGATGAAAAATCATCTGTTTCCTCTGTAATAATGGCACCTAATTCCCAACTAACTTACGTGGACCGGGTGGTCATGGAGATAATTGATACAGAAAGAATGTATGTGAGGGACTTGCACAGCATTGTAAAGGTAAGTAATTCTAGTGAAAAGTAGGTTAAATATATAATTTTTGTTAAAATACTATGACAGTGTTTTTAAATAATGTAATTATACCTGGCATCCTGTCATTTTCTATAATTAACTATTAAATTATTGAATATTGTTTATTGATTTGATGTAAATGAATATGCAATAAATGACAAATTGGGACGAAATGTGGCAACAAAGTTTCCCCTAAAACAGTTAAATGAATGAACTTTCCTCTAAAACAGTTAAATGATTGGAATGTGATTAGAATGGTGGGTGTGCAAACAGTGCTGCTGCAATGCAGAAAGATGCATCACCAGTACTGACTGAGCTTAACATTCCTGCCAGTTCTTGGCAGTCATATGGGTCTTTTGATTTGCCTTTCTCACAAGCACACAAGAAGTTCTGTTTGAAAGTTTGGTTTTCCAGACCTCATCTTGACCACAGGAGTCATGCCTTGCCTTTGGTATGATTTACTACTCAAGTACTGAGTCCTTGTCAAAACCTGAACATTTACAATGTCAGTGCCACCGTAATTATTCGGATTTGTTTTAAGCAAAGATTCTGTGCATTTGCAAAGAATATGGTTTTACGTTTGATTAGCTAAAACTGCACATTTTTTTTGTCTAAATTGTGCAATTTTTTCCATGTTAGACATTTAAATTTTGAAACAAAAGGAGTTTGGTTATTCTGTATGTACGCAGATATATTCCACATGAATAGTGCCCTATCTTTTTTTTTTTTTTTTTTTTTTTTTTTTAATGGTTCCATGTCAGACTTTTCATTCAGTACCAGAGAAATTGCTTTGGCTGATTGATGCACATGCAAGACTTATTTGCTGCTGATTTTGTGGATTTTTAAAAGTTTTTGCAGGTGTGCTGTGGCATTTTAGGAATGTGCTATGCACTCTAAATTTTGCACCTGATGTAAACCACTTTGATTTTTGTCCCACAGCCTTTTGTCGATTACAATTTTGCCTACTCCGCAAATAAAAAAAACAGGATAAAATTTTCTAAATTATTGTTTTATCAAACTAAGTCATATTTAACCCAATCAAACATTACCAGTCAGTCCTCGCAGTTGGACCACTGACCTCACTACCATTAGAAGTTATTGACTTCCAATTGACCAAAATTAATTTAAGAATAAAATTGCTTTTTATTATTTTGGTTTAATTTTCTGGTATTGCTTGTCCAACTATTTAATTATAATTGCACAAAATCTGCTACTGAATCTTCAAATCGTCTGGACTTTGCTTGGCAGTGCGCTGCAAATCTACCAACTATAGTGTTTTCCAGTGTTGATGTACTTTCATATGACATCACACAGGCTAATTTCTTCTTCCTTATTTCTTTCTGTAACAGCCATTTGCACACAGACTAGCATTTGTACAATTAAAAAAAAACAAAAAAAAACAAAAGCCCTTCTGTTCTAAAAGCTCTCATACGCCTTCAGATTACGCATTCAAATGGCAAGCAACGCGACAGGATATTTGTTCTCCAAACTTTACATTACAAATTGTATTGACACAGAGGGCATATAAACTCCACCCAGATTGGAATTTGAGGTGAAAGTGCTAAACACTAAGCCACTGTGCCATCTGAAGTAAAAATTTTACAACAAATTGGTACTATTTGACTAACTTTGTAGCCCAGGGATCAACAACGAAGCCAGGGTGACCTTGATCCATCACTAAAATCCATCCACATAGTGATCACACAAACATTTCGAGCACTCCTTCCTTTCCACTAGACATTTATACCTTGCAGACTCACAATGATATCACAGACATTGGTACTTGATACCAGAATGTTATCAAAGTTTTTGCAGTGTGTGGTAAATAGCACTCTGATTGTAAATAGCATGTTAATAGTCTTTTTTCTGTTATGGAGTAAATGTGTAAAACAGCCTGTAAACAGCATGCCACAGCTTTTGTAACATTGAAGTTAAAGCATCAAGGTGCAACACCTATGCAATATAACACCCATGAGCAAACATTCTTCTATGAATGTTTTAATAATATATTTGCAGGCATTTCATAGATGTCATGCCAACCTCCCTGTGCTGTCTGGAATGTAAAAGTTATTTTCAGGACTAACTAGAGGAATTATTCATTCATTCATTAACTTCCGCTTAATCCTTTACCAGGGCAGAGCTTTTCAGGTGCTGGGCAGATGCACTCAGGATAGGGCGCCAATCTATCGCTGGGCACACTCAATCACACACACAAACACACACACACCATGTTTTTGGCTGTGGGAGGAAACTGGAGAACCTGGAGAAAACCCACGCAGCCATTTTCCAGGATCAAATCCCAAGCGCTCAAAGGCTGACATACTAACTACTACACCACTGTGAATTTAATTAGAGGAACAAAAATTTTTTTCCAGTGTGTTTTATTTATTTATTTTTTTTTATTTTTATTTTTTTATTAAGTTTTATTTTCATTGTGTATTTTTTTTTTACAATAAATACAATAAATAGTTTTTCAAATAAAAAAAACATGTATACAATGTAAGAATTGTTCTAAATGTTTAAATATGCTTATTCTGTCTCACAAATATTTGAACAGTAAGAAGGTAAAATATTAAGTTTCCTTAGTTTAACATGAGCCTCAAGTCACATGTGCATCATTTGGAAAATGTTCACTGGAATGGAATTCCCCAGATCTAAAATTAATAGAAGCAAAGTGCAGTCATGTCTGAATTGGGATGTCATACCACTCGAGTCATTTTGCTTTATTAGTGTGCATGATTATGGTCAAATACATAAATACATTAAAGTTTCAATAAGTATTTAAATTGTGGGTAATGCTACAGTTGCAGTTTAAATTCCAAGGTGAAAGTAAACAAATTAAATGAAATGCCAAAATGAAGACATTATAACTAAAAGCTAAAACTTATTTTGGAGTAAATATGTATGTCATGTTTATGTTTTTCACAGGATTCCATTACATACCAACTCAGTTTTTAGAAATAGATTTCCAATATTTCATAAAAAGAATTTTTTTTTTTTTTTTTTTTTTTTTTTTTTTACTTTAGACCCAGTAAGTCACTGCCCTCTGCTGTTCTACTTGCATTGCTCATACTGTTAAAAAAAAAAAAAAGGATTTTTTTCCCCCCTTCAAACAGCAGCATCGGAATGATGTCCTAGGTCTATCTTTTTTTTTTTTATTTGTTTTAAACACACTTTTATGCAAACCATTTTAAACAGTACAAATATACAGTTGATGCTACATGAATGTTATTTTAATTCATTCACTTTTTGAAACTTATAGGTTTGATTGAAAAGGTAGACCTTGTGCAAAGTAGAGACATTTAATTTTCTCAATAAATTGTCAATTTATAAACATAAATTATTAAGATTGGTGGATTGTGATGTGGAATTTCTAATGCCTTATTACCTGATGTGGTCAGATATTATGTTATTGAAATAAAAAAAAAAAGAAAATATTAATAAAAACTTAACAAACGTAATATATCAGAACAAAGTGACCTTTATTCATGGTTAATTGTTTACAGGACTACCTGGCTCACATTATAGATTCCAGATTCCTGCCGATCAAGCCAGAGCAAGTTAGCTCTCTGTTTGGGAATATTGAAGTCATCTATGAATTCAACAGGTAAGATTCAGCTTTCTACATTATTGATGAAGAAACCCACCAACACCCCATTGTTAAAAGTGTTATCTATAGAGGCATAGTCTAAAATTTATCCAAGCGGGTGTGCAGGACCGAGCAAAAATTACTGGAAACATTTAGTTGCAGTTATTGCTGTGCAGAAGTATTACATTGGATACTGAAAGCAAAGGTTTACATACTTTTACTCTCACAAATATGTAATATTGGATAATTTTCCTTAAATAAATTATCAAGTATAATATTTTTGTCAGTTCTTTTTACCTGCTTTTAATTTTTAGATTCTAACTTTAACTTTTAACTGCTTTAGGAAATGTCATATCTGTGCAGAAATATAAAATATTCTAAAGGGTTTACAAACTTTCAAGCATCACTGTAGCTTAAATTCTTTCATTGAAGAAAATGCAAAACAGAATTTGATTATTTAAAATGACTTCAGGTCCCTTGATAAGGATAAAGATAAAGATCTTTTTGTAAAATCCCATCTCATTATCTTTCGCTTAATCCTATAGGGGTCCTAGAGCGCAAACCATTGCTAAACACTCACTTACACAGACACACAGGAAGAACATGGAAACTTAATCTAATCAACACTAATCTTTTTTTGTCAGTGAATTGTTGCAGTCATTGGAAATGTGTAACAACAATCCTGTGGCCATTGCTTATTGCTTTGTGAATAAGGTATGGAAGTATTCACATTCATATTTTATTAATACATTTTTATTGTATGTACTATTAAATGATTGAATACATTTAAAGTTTATAATATTATAACATAATGCATGATTTAATACATCTGATTTTTTTTTTTAAAAATTTTCAGAATGAGGATTTTAACATCTACACCCAATACTGCACAAACTACCCCAAGTAAGTTAAAATGAGAATTTGCTTTTGATGGTTCATAGTGAAGTTTGTTTTTCATCCCATATTTATTAGTTTATAACAGTATTAATTAAGTATTAAGTCCTTGATTGTGATTTGTCAATTGTTCTTTAAATTTTGTATATGACTCCTGTTTCATTTCATTTTGTTCTTTCTGTTTCTCAATAATTCTCTTAATTCATTATTTTTTTCTTATAGCTCGGTAGCAACACTAACAGAGTGCATGAGGAATAAGACACTGGCAAAGTTTTTTCGTGATCGACAAGCATCTCTCCAGCGTTCACTGCCACTGGGTGCATACTTGCTCAAACCTGTTCAGAGAATTCTGAAGTACCATCTTCTGTTACAGGTAGGTAACATGCCATGTCATATTAAGAAACCACTCTGCATGGACTACAGGGTTTTATATTTAATTCATTGTCTTTGACCAACAAGAGTCACCAAGTGAATACATATTACTGTTAGGAGAAGGAGAAAAAAAAGGATGTAATTGTGACCTTTCTGGAAAGCAAATAACTAAACAGTCTTTAAAATTCTGTTATGTCTGTTATTGGGCTGTTTCTTAACACCACAAGTTAATTCATTCATTAAAATATGTGTGCTGAACGGGTTATTTTAGAATGTGCACTAATTTAGAATTTACTTTACCTTCGGTCATTTAGCAGACACTTTCATCAGAAATGACTTGTACAGTTGTGTTCAAAATAATAGCAGTCCAATATGACTAACCAGATTAATCACTGTTTTTGGTATAAATTATATTACCACATGACAAACAATTTGCCAGTTGGTGCAGTAGATTCTTAGAAAGCCAACAGTCTTAGCATTCATGATATATATGCTATTGAGTCTGTGTATATGAATAAATAATTGAAATAGGGGCGGCACGGTGGCTTAGTGGTTAGCACGTTCGCCTCTCAGCACTAGGGATTCCCGGTTCGAATCCCCATCTGGGTGGAGTTTCCATGTTCTCCCCGTGCCTGCGTGGGTTTCCTCCGGGTTCTCCGGTTTCCTCCCACAGTCCAAAAACATGGATCAAGTCAATTGAATTCTCAAAAATTGCCCAGTTTAGAGTGTGTCTGTGTGAGTGAGTGTGTGCCCAGCGATGGATTGGCGCCCTGTCCTGGGTCTATCTGCCCAGCGCCCGAGACGTTCTCCCCTGGATGGGCATGGGGAACCCCACCGCGACCCTAATAGAGGATAAGCGGGAGATAATGAATGAATGAATGAATAATTGAAATAGGTGTGTTCAATATAATAGCAGTGTGGAGTTCAATTAGTGAGGACAATCATTCTGTGAGAAAACAGGTGTGAATCAGGTGGCCCTTATTTAAGGGTGAGGCCAGAACATGCTGTACATGCATTCCCCCTTGAAAGCCTGAGAAATATGGGTCATTTGAGACATTGTTTAGAAAAACAGCGAAATTTGATGAAAAAGTTGATTGGAGAGGGTAAAATTTATAAAGAAGTGCAGACAATAATAGGCTGTTTAGCCAAAGTAATCTCCAATGCTTTAGAATGGAGAGCAAAACCAGAGAGATGTGGAAGAAAACGCAAGACTACCATTCGAATGGATCGAAGAATAGCCAGAATGGCAAAAGCTCAGCCAATGATCAGCTCCAGGATGATCAAAGACAGTCTCAAGTTACCTGTGTGTACTGTGAGAGTTAGAAGACACCTGTGTGAAGCTAATCTATTAGCAAGAAGTCCCCGCAAAGTCCCACTGTTAAAAAAAAGACATGTACTAAAGCGGAAACAATTTGCCAAAGAACACATCAACTGGCCCAAAGAAAAATGGAGAAACATATTGTAGACTGATGAAAGTAAAATTGTTCTTTTTAGATGACCCCCAAACTCTGAATTCAAGCCACAGTACACTCTAAAGACAGTGAAGCATGGTGGTTTAAGCATCATGATATGGGCATGTTTCTCTTACTATGTTGCTGGGCCTATTTACCGTATACCAGGGATCATGGACCAGTTTGCATATTTCAGAATACTTAAACAGGTCATAATACCTTATGCTGAAGAGGAAATGCCCTTGAAATGGGTGTTTCAACAAGATAACGACCCTAAACACACCAGTAAACGAGCAAAATCTTGGTTCTGGGTTATGGAGTGGCCAGCCCAATCCCCGGACCTAAATCCGATAGATAACTTGTGGGGTGATATCAAGGAAGCCGTTTCTGAGGCAAACCAAGAATTGCAAATGAATTGTGTGCTGAAATATCAGTTGACAGTTGCCAGAGGTTGGTTACAAAAAACTGTGGTTATTCAACTAAATATTAGGTTAGTGATTTACAGGAATGCTAAATCATAAAAAAGGACTACAGACTTTGAGTTTGTAAAGACAAATGCAGACCCTGCTATTTTTTTAACAACCCAATGGTCATTTTTTATTATTTTCTAAGATTCTTTTATTAATTTCTAAGAATTATATACATTTCTCTTTATGTTTTGATTTGGAAAACAGTATGTAATGTTGCCAATGCATGGACATAAAAACTACTATAAAGAGTTTATGCTTAACTAATGTTTTTAAACACACTGCTATTATTCCAACTTGATGGTCAGAACACAGTTACATACAGAATTCCTGGAGCAATTAGGGTTGAGGGCCATGTTCAAGGACCCACACTGGTAACATCCATGGACTTGGGAGTTGAACCCACAACCTTCAGATTAATAGCCCAACACCCTTACTGAACTACCACTGTCTATAGCTTTCATTATAGTTTAATACTGAGGAACAATACTGGTAAAATCATCCACTGAACTCCAGCACTGCATTCAAGCCAAAAGTGAAAAACTGGCAATTGTCTAGTAGACTACACTGTTGCTGTGTACTTGGCTCCTAAAACCCAGTTTCAGACCTCTTTTACATTTACATTATTGATGGTAATTATGTTCTTAATTAAAATGTTTAGATTTACAATAATAATTTTATATGATCTGTCTATTAGATGTCTATCTGGTCCATTAGAACTCCTTTAGTTTATATGTAGATCTTGCCTAATATAAAGTAATATTACTATATTTAATAAAGGGCTTAAGTCATGATGTCAATCAAGTGTTTAATCTTTATTCTGACACATTTTTGCAGGAGCTTGCCAAACATTTTCACCCCGACGAGGATGGCTTTGATATGGTGGAAGAAGCCATTGACACCATGACAGGAGTGGCATGGTATATTAATGACATGAAGCGGAAGCATGAGCATGCTGTGAGACTGCAGGTGACTAACAGCTATTAATGACAACAATTAGTTCAACATTATTTTTCTCAGTGTCTCGTGTGTCAAAGTGTCTTTACACAAAAATCTTTACACTTAACAACTAAGTGATCCATTGCTTCTGTTGTTCTTTCGTGTTAATGATGTAAACAGAGGTTTAGAAATGTAACATTAAGGTTTTATAATTTTGAACACATTCCTGGAATGTGGACTGATCTTTTGGAGTGTGGGGTGTTTGTTTTTCAGGAAATTCAATCCCTGCTCATCAACTGGAAAGGACCTGACCTCACAACATATGGAGAGCTAGTCCTCGAAGGAACCTTCCACCTTCACCATGCTAAGAATGAGAGAACACTGTTTCTCTTTGAAAAGGTTCTTCTAATTACTAAAAAGAGAGGGGAGCATTATGTATACAAGGCTCACATAATGGTATGTTTTATTATGATCTTTAAAATTATTGTTTTTTTCAACATTTATTACCCCAAGGGTTATGTGTATTTTTGTAAGCATTTAAGCATGAAATGACATTTTTAGAACCCTAGAACTGATGAACCCTACAATTTCCAAACATTTGAATTGGTTATGTTACAAATTCTGAGTGCTCAGCTAAACCCAATGCATTTAAGTGCTTCAGTTTATTTTTAGTCGGTACTAAGCAACAACCTTGAACTAATTAAAAACCTCATATTACATGTATGAATTTCAGCACCAAAAAATACACTAATAGTCAAAAGTTTCGACATACAACTCATTGCCCATTTTTCAAGTTTCGTTTTACTGTAAAGATGGACTTTGTAGTTCTACAATTACAGACTATAGTCCATCTGTTTGTGGACTACAGTACATACTGTGTTGGTCCCCTTTACTCTGTACTCTAATCATCAGGACCCCAATAGTAGCACCACATAGCAGGGTGGTGCATTATTCACATTCCAGCAGTGTCACTGAGGTGTTATATGGACTACACCAGCACTGCTGCACTAAACCCACCTCACCACATCAGTGTCCCTGCAGAAATAACAATAAACAATACACCACCCAAACTGTTCTGTGAAGGTCCTAATCATTAGAGAATAGTAAACCAATAGAGTGGATTAACAAAAAAATAACATATGTACCACAGTCTGTGATTGATAAGTCCATATATAGAGAAAGTGGACTATGGTGCAATAGACAATAGAGCAAGTAGGTGGTGTGTCCAAATTTTTGACTGGCACTGTAAATGGAGGAAATTGGTACTGATGAAGCAGGTACTTTGGAATGACCCCTAGAATAATAATGACTAATGTTTTGTGAGTGTTGAATAGTGTGCAGTCAGATTGCCTGAAATGACATTTATATAATGTTTACTTTTTAACACCTAATAATGGTTGCTTTGTGGTTACAGTAATAAAGAGTTTATCTACACAAAACATCGTAAATATTTATCATTGTTAGAATGCTCAAAAAATGTTTTGTGCATGAAAGGTGTTTGCTGTAAACATTTTAATGGATTTTTAGTGCTCAACCCTAATGCTGATTGAAAGTGCAAAGGACTCTCTTCGCTTCAGCGTGACCCACTACAAACATCCCAAACAACCTCATACTGTCCAGGTCTGTGTGTGCAGATTTTTTGTTTTTATATTTTTAATCTTTTATGTCCTTGTATTACTGTACAAACCTTAAATTAAAACAGTATTATAGTTCTTGTTACCTAGTTTGCAATGTCTAAAGTTAAAGCTAATTCTCACTCCGTGGCGTTCACCACTGCAAAATGGTGGAATGATCTTCCCAATTCGGTCCGTAAGGCAGTATCACTAAACTGTTTTAAGAAACTACTAAAGACGCATGTTTTTAACAAATACCTGTTGTAAAAAAACAAAAAAACAAAATGGGGGGGTAGGGGAACAGCATCAAATAACCATCAGGTTTGATGATTTTACAGTGCCGTTGGTTTTCAACTTCTCACTTGTAATGTTCTCATTTGTAAGTTGCTTTGGATAAAAGCGTCTGCTAAATGACTAAATGTAAATATAAAGTAATATTTTACATTTTTTTTGTAGACCAAAACTGTAGAGGAAAAAAAAATGTGGGCCCATCACATAAAGCGTCTGATTTTGGAAAATCATCAAGCTATTATACCTCAGAAGGTATGCAAAACATTTCAATAGAATTTTAGAGAATTGTTTAACATAATTTACAATAACGCACTATTAATCCTTTTTAGGCAAAAGAAGCAATGCTGGATATGACCTCCTTCTGTAAGCTAAAAAGAGAATTTGTTTTTAAAAGTACATAGTGAATTATATTTTTCATCTAATGTTTATTATTAATAACAGTAATAATGAGTCCTTGTTTGTGATTTGTTCATTTTTCTTAAAATTTTGTGTGTGTTTACTGTTATATTTTATTTTGTTTCTTTCAGTTTCTCAATAGTTCTCTTAATTTCAAATGTCTTTTAAAGAGACACCATCAAAGAGCATTAACGAGATGCCATATAGGGCATACAGCCTTGACACACAGACACCTACTACTAATGTGCTACATTAAACTCAATGGCCCTATGTCTACAGGAAACACATTTAAACTAGACATGCAGCCGAACATTAAAGCATACACCATACACAAAGTATCATGCTCATCTCCACTGTCCGTTGGGGGGTACGGCAATCCTTATCAATCGCATCATACAAATCCTTTTGGTAGCATCTGGTTGGATTTCAATCGGATGTCAGAATTGTTTACTAAATACAGGGGTTGGCTGGGTTTTGTAGAGTTTGATTTTTTTACATCCATTGTAGGTGTCATGTAAGCTCCCAGGGTCAGTGCTAGTCCTTGGTGGTGGATATTATTCAAGGGTCATAAGATATTCTTGATGCTCCTTAGATGAAACCACCCTAATTTAATCGGGATAAGACAAGGGTGTTTTATTGTTGTTTTTGCAGGGGCTCATCCGCTTCACATTTTCTATTTGCTTGTAGCTTTATTATATTGAGGCTTTTATGGCATTTGTTCTTGAGATATTGGAATTAAGATATATGGGTAAGTTTCGTATCCATAATAAATTCCAGGAATTAGATTTTGGTCAACATGATTATGTTCTCTTATTTTGAATAAATCACAAGAATGAGGTGTTCTTAATTGTTCAATAATACACAACATTGATTGCCTAATTGCTTTAATAAAACGGTTACAAAGACACTATAATGAAAAAGGTTTAATCAATAAAAGAGTAAAACCAAATGTAAAACCGATACTAATCTCGTCTTCCGCAACGGTTCAGTTTAGACAATGAACACTGACCCAGAGTAAAAGCTTCCCAGTTTCTCTAACTATCAAATACTGTCATCTAGTGCCAAATTCCAGAATAAAATGTATAAATAAAATATCGGGAAATGGAATGTATTGTATATCATACATTTTTATGAATGTGAAGCGCTCAGAGTTGTGTGGTCAAAAATGTCACGGCTGGTCAAACGGCTCAGCCAATCAGATTCAAGGCCTGGGACAACCTGTTTTATAATGCTGGTTCTGGGTGTAGCGCCTCAAGTTACCTGAATATTTGACTAAGTTTTGTCGTTGTATGATGTGATTTGATTATAATTCTTGTCCCCCCCCCCCCCAATGGCCAGTGGGTTGATAAACCTGGTACCTTATGTATAGTGCATGCTTTTAAAGGTCAACTAAATGTCTAATTCAAATGTTTTTTTCCTGTAGACATATGTAAAAACAAAATAAATTGTCAGTGTAGACTCAAAAAATTTTAAATCACTTAATACTTTAGAAATTACACCTTGGAGCCACCACTCCTGATTTGTATTTTCTGTATTTCTTTTTTTCTTCTTGACCTGAAAATTAATTAGAACTGCTTTTTTTAAATAACCTGCTGCAAATAGTGTACATCTGAGAACATTTAAGTTCATAATCATTACCCAGTAGGTTGTTAATGCTGGTCTTTTATTTAGTTTTTTTTTTGGTGACAGGTCCAGTAAAATATCGCTACAGCCCTGAAAAACTAAACAAAGTAGCATCCTGCCAGCAAGAAGATTTTCAATCTAAAGGAAGGACCGGACGAAGGCAATCGGGTGAGCCTTTATTTGGCATAAACACGTTTTATTTTAGAAACTGCATTAACTGTATACTCTAATCTATATATATTTCATAGCAAAGAAAATCACTGTGTAAATATTATGATGTCTGAGGTTTGATTGGCTAATATTCTGACTTATTAAACTTACTAACTGTACTTTTTCTATCTTGTTCTTTGCTAGAGCCGTTTATTAGAATTAAGCAGGGTCTGAAGATTGCAGCAGGTAATTTGCTCATCTTGCCCTTCCATGAAAAGTTGTTGCTTATTAATAATAAGACAAGTAATAAATTAATGTGGTCTCATTAGTGAAATGGTCATTTCATTTTAAATATAATTCCAATTTATCACAAAAAAACTATAAAGGCCTGTAGGTCAATGTTCACCTTGTTCTTCCTGGAATGCTTTTGTTAAAGCCAGGTTCATTAAACAATAAGTATGGTGTGATACATGTCCCAAACAAAATAATAAGATATACTTGTACTACTCTTTTAATTACTGCTGTTGTTATTTAATAAAAATGGTGGATGTAAATTCTTACTGAGGTGAGAAAGGTCAGGTTTTTCCTACCCTAATAACAATTCTAATGTTTTTTCACTATTTAACAAGAAAAACTAAAGAAGAAATGCATGATTGAGCAAGGAAATAGATTTGTAAATGAAGTGTTATTATTAAGCAAATGTTTAATTACACATAGTAAGTTAGTATTTCAATATTACTTGAACTATATTTTCTTACCGACACTAGTTCCTGGTCAAATAATTACACGTGTGAAAAATAACTTGATGCACATCTTGTAAAATAGGTTTTTGATGTGTCATGCAAAGGATCAGAGCTTTGGGTTCATGTTCATTCATTCATTCATTATCTTCCGCTTTATCCTCTATTAGGGTCATGGTGGGATTCCCCATGCCCATCCAGGGGAGAAAGTTTCGGGCGCTGGGCAGATACACCCAGGACAGGGCGCCAATCTATCGCTGGGCACACACTTACTCACACAGACACGCACGCATACACACTCTATATGGGGCAATTTGGAGAACTCAATTGACTTGATCCATGTTTTTGGACTGTGGGAGGAAACCGGAAAACCCGGAGGAAACCCACGCAGACACGGGGAGAACATGGAAACTCCACCTATATGGGGATTTGAACTGGGAATACCTAGTGCTGAGAGGCGAACATGCTAACCACGAAGCCACCGTGCCGCCAGTTCATGTTAAAAACATTCCAAATTTACAAACCAATGTTAGGTTTAGCAAAAGGTTGGATAAAAGTTCAAAAGGACAACTCTCCCACCAGCCATATTAGCACAGCTGTGCAGCATGGCCATCATGCCTGCCTGGGGTTATACGGGCGATTCTTCTACCCTTGTTGTCTGTCCCTTGCTTGCTTCCCTTCAAAGCCTTTGTGTCCAAGTGGTCTCTATGGCACATCAAAGGCTGCAACCCCCATTGCCACCCTCACACAATAATTTTAATTATAAAGCCCATCAATAAGAGGCTTTATCATGCATTGGTTCCTTTTGGTCGGTGGATATGTTCTTGGCCGCTGATCACTAGCTCCCTCGTTGTGTGTCTGTGTGTGTGTGTTACTGTATGAGACATATGTTTGATAATGCTCTCGCTCTACACACATTGTGTGTGTGTGTATACAGTATTTCTCTGATGTGTGTGTGTGTGTGTATATGTATATATACAGTGGGTTGCAAAAGTATTCATACCCCTTGAACTTTTCCATATTTTGTCACATTACAACCACAAACATAAATATATTTCACTGGAATTTAATGTGAAAGACCAACACAAAGTGGTATACAATTGTGAAGTGGAATGAAAGTTATACATGAATCAACAATTTTTTTACAAATAAAAAACTGAAAAGTGCG
>JAFMOD010000299.1:2015223-2063460 GCA_019802435.1 Corydoras maculifer | reverse complement strand
TATATATATATATATATATATATATATATATATATATATATATATATATAATTATTATAATAATTATAATATTATAGTATGTCTGTTGCATAGCTCCTGGTACCATTTCATTATTTGTTTTTCATTTTATGTTGCCCTGTCATCTTTGTCACACTTCACATCATGCTACAGAAACTCTAAAGGTAAGATTTTACAATGCTATGCCATATTAAAGCAACTTCAGTCACACAGCTGTAAAATTTGAAACAGCAGTTTAAAGTGATCTATTTTGCCAACTATGTTTGCACACAAAGGAATTTGTCCTCTTCATTTAACCCATCTGTGCAGTGAAACACACACATATACACACACACTGGTCAGTGCTCTGCTTTGTTTTTCTATCAGTATTTACCCTAGGATAATTATTTGTAGCATTTAACATTTACTAGGTACAGCAAGGGTAAAATAGCTACAGTCATATGCAAAAGTTTGGGCACCCCTATTAATCTTAATCATTTTTAGTTCTAAATATTTGGGTGTTTGCAACAGTCATTTCAGTTTGATATATATACTAACTGATGGACACAGTAATATTTCAGGATTGAAATGAGGTTTACTGTACTAACAGAAAATGTGCAATATGCATTAAACCAAAATTTGACAGGTGCAAAAGTATGGGTACCTGAACAGAAAAGTGACATTGATATTTTGTAGGTCCTCCTTTTGCAAAAATAACAGCCTCTAGTCACTTCCTGTAGCTTTTAATTAGTTCCTGGATCCTGGATGAAGGTATTTTTGACCATTCCTCTTTACAAAACAATTCCAGTTTAGTTAAGTTTGACGGTCACCGAACATGGACAGCCCGCTTCAAATCATCCCACAGATGTTCAATGATATTCAGGTCTGGGGAATGGGATAGCTATTCCAGAACATTGTTATTGTTCCTCTGCATGAATGCCTGAGTAGAGTTGGAGCGGTGTTTTGGATCATTGTCTTGCTGAAATATCCATCCCCGGCATCACTGATTCTTGAACATTATTCTCAAGAATCTGCTGATACTGAATGGAATTCATGAGACCCCGGTGCCGGCATTGGCCACACAGCCCCAAAGCATGATGGAACCTCCACTCAATTTTACAGAGGGTAGCAAGTGTTTTTCTTGGAATGCTGTGTTTTTTGACGCCATGCATAAGGCCTTTTTGTATGAGCAAACAACTCAATCTTTGTTTCATCAGTCCACAGGACCTTCTTCCCAAATGAAGCTGGCTTGTCCAAATTTGCTTTTGCATACCTCAGGCGACTTTGAGGCGTGCTTGCAGAAACGGCTTCTTTCGCATCACTCTCTCATACAGCTTCTCCTTGTGCAAAGTGCGCTGTATTGTTGACCGATGCACAGTGACACCATCTGCAGCAAGATGATGCTGCAGCTCTTTGGAGGTGGTCTGTGGATTGTCCTTGACGGTTCTCACCATTCTTCTGCTCTGCCTTTCTGATATTTTTCTTGGCCTGCCACTTCTGGGCTGAACAAAAACTGTCCCTGTGGTCTTCCATTTCCTTACTATGTTTCTCACAGTGGAAACTGACAGGTTAAATCTCCAAGACTACTTTTTGTATCCTTCCCCTGAACAACTATGATGAACAATCTTTGTTTTCAGATCATTTGAGAGTGTTTTGAGGAGCAAATGATGCCACTCTTCAGAAGAGATTCAAATAGGAGAACAACTTGCAATTAGCCACCTTAAATACCTTTACTCATGATTGGATACACCTGGCTATGGAGTTCAAAGCTCAATGAGGTTACCAAACCAATTTTGTTCTTCAGTAAGTCAGTAAAAAGTAGTTAGGAGTATTCAAATCAATAAAATGCTCAGGGTACCCATACTTTTGCACCTGTCAAATTTTGTTTTAATGCATATTGCACATTATCTGTTAGTACAATAAACCTCATTTCAATCCTGAAATAGTCCTTCAGTTATTAGATTTATCAAACTGAAATGGCTAAATATTTAGAACTAAACATGATTAAGATTAATAGGGGTGCCCAAACTTTTGGATATGACTGTAAATTAGAAAAATATTTCTCTGATGTTTATTCTCTGTGAGCCACACAGAAAAATAAGAATGGTGAACTTTACAAAAAAATGATTTATAGTTAATCAAAATTGTACTGCAATTACTATTTTATATATGAATCCTGACATATGCCTATATTAGAAGGTATTATGTCAAAAGCTAATCACACATACGTTTTAGCAAACTTTGCCCTAATTGTGATTAGTGCTGTTTTATGCAGTCAGTAGTGCAGTTCTGGTGCATAGCAATTTGATTCGATATAATGTGCAGATTTATAATAAATATTTTTAATAAAGCTTTTTTTGGGTGTCTGAGGATGGGATAATACTGTTCACATGCATCCTACAAAACATTACTTTGTGGGGAGGTTTAACTTTTCATATTAATGCCCCTAAAATAAGATTGATTTAATATGTGGAATATTTAATTGTTTTGGTATATTTGCTGAAAGGTTTGCCGATATAGTTTGTATAAAGATATTGTTTTTTTTCTACGCATGTTAACTAGCTGCCTGAATAGGTCATTGGCAATACATCTTTGAAAGCAAGTTCAACACATCATTGGCAGCAATGTGGATGTGGATTCACATGTGAACACATTGTAGTCAACATGTGAATGTGGACTACAATGTGATAACAACCTGTACTTGTGTACTTTCTATTTATCAGCATGCAGACAGTGAAGGTGTGTTGCTGTCCGAGAGCAGCCAGAGTTCTCTCCAGACATCAGCTAGTGTGTCCACCCTAAGTTTCAGTCATGATGAGGCAGAGATAGAAGTGCTTGCAGCTGAGGAGAACAGGACTGAACGCTTCGCTTTCCGAACAAACTCTCTTGATCGGCTCAGCATGACTGAGCTCGAAGCCTGCCATTCAGATGTGATGTTTCAAAAAGAGAACGAAGAGTTAAAGGAGAGAGCAATGGAGGAGGCGCACAGAGAAAGTTTCAAGGTGGAAGATGAAGAGATTTTGATGAAAAATGAGCAGGTAGCTGACTTTGCCAGCTCAGTGTTGGCTGCCATCTCCTGCTGGCGCTATAGGGCCAGGGCTTTTCTTTTCACTCAGGTCCCAACGGTGAGGCTTTCTGTCACCATCTGCTTTTCCCCGTGTCTCTGCTAGGTCTTGTCACCCTCTTCTGCCTTCTCTTAATCAGCCATGTTGGTCTAAGCCCTGTTTTTTGCATGCCACATCTGAAGTCTTCTAATCATGACGCTGCTATTGGAGGGCTCTCCATTTTGTGTGCATGGATCAAGTGCATGTTTTTCCCTCAAATGCATGATCATTTATCGGGTAACAACCTACTGTATGTTACATAAGTAATTGGGATTGTTGTGATCAATATTGCATGTGCTATATGTTCTTCAATTACATGTTTTGTTTAACCAGGCTCACATAAATGAGATCTGATATACTGTTTTAGTCTAATGTGTAAAATGGATCCCTTAGATGGATTATAAAACAAAAATATGCAATATTTGAAATTATAATTGAAGGTAATACAGTAGTATCGAGGACCAATACTGAGTGATATGCTTAAAGGGAATGGTTAATTATGCTCAGTATACATATGAATTGGATTATGTGATTGAAGATTGACTTCAAAGGAAAATTTTACTATCAAATTTAGTAGGTGGGAGATTGAAGGGTTATATGCAGACATGCTTTTTATCTTTTTACTATAATTTTTAACAAATGACTTCTATGGTAATGTTTTACTGAATTTAGCTTACTAACTGTTTTTAAATATTTACTTATTTGAAGATCATATCTTATGAAAAATGCCCATGCTTGTTTAAATGCACCTTTAAGTAACTGGTCTTTTTTGCTATTTAAGAACAGAGATCATGATGAGGCCTTTGAGGAAAATGAAACAATGGAGCCTAAGAAAAGTCCTTCCCCCTCAAAAGAAGACCAAGATGATATATCTGTATGTTGTTTAGTGAAGTTGCAATACATGGAATGGCCTGATCTTTAATGTTTTGTTGTAATATGTTTCAGAAGGTTGGGGTTACATTAAAACTTTTTAATGTAACTAAAGTTTTTTATATAACACATAGAAGCATTTTGTTTCTTGACGTTTCGGATAAAAATATGGGGTTTTTTTTTTTGTGCTATTTTTAAACAAATCCAGATTTGGAGATGCTCCAGATGCTTAAATAATCTATAGAAATCTAGTTTGATTTATTCATTAATTAGCCAGTTTTGCTTAAACTAATTAGTCAATTCTCTTGGTAAACTTGAAGAAGCTTATCCGGCTGCCAGTGGTACACAGAGTGATTGATTAGATTAGATATAATTTTTATTCCTTTGGGAATAAAAATTCCCGAGAATTTTTATTCCCAGACGAGAGACGAGAGGGAACCCTCTCGTCTCACTTACTAACCTCCTGGCCAGCACAGGTGTCAATTTTCACCATGTCCCCTGAGATTTTCAACAATACTTTATTAAGTGCCACAATGCACAACCACAGTATGTATGTATGTGTTGCCAGAAAAAAGGTCACCTACTCTAATTTTTTGTTGTAGCATCAACAAAAGATGCTGTAACATCGTTTCCACAAGCTTCTACAATGTCACAACATTGATTGATGTCCAGAATTGTATTCATTTTCCACTAATGTCTTGTATGTGATGGGAGATGTAAACCACTCACAAAGTCTCACAAAACTCCAGCACATCCCAAAGATTCCTATTGGATTCGGGTCTGGCCAATCCACATGCTCCATAAACCATTCTTTCATCCCTATGGATCCTGGAATATGCCTGTGCCATCAGGGAAGAAAAGATCCATTGATATAATCACCCGATTGTTCAGTATATGTATGTATTGGTATATAGCAACTACAGCAACTCCAAATCATAATTACATCTGGGTGGTGACCACTTTTTGGCCTGTTCATGAGTGTGTTTGTGCATGCATGTGTTTGTAGGTGAATAATCTAATTTTACCTCTAAAAATGGTTTTGTTTACATTTGTTAGTTAATAAAAATTTGATATTGTCAAAATTTTATTGTTATTTTACCGATAGAGATAACAAAAAACATTTCTTTTCTTTTTCTATATTAGGACTCTTCTGGGGATTGCAATTCACAAGGCATTTCTTTTTCTGGAGACACAGAAGAGGCAGGTGACTACCAGTGGAATGCTAAGGAAGAAGACGGAGAAGGTGAAGACATTGTAGAGGATGGAGAATATTTGCTTTCGCAAAGCCAGGATGAGATCCAGCAAGAGACTGAAATGACTTCATCCAGCATAAATGTTTCTGATGATGCAGTAGACATAACTGAAGATGATGTTGAAGAAGAGGATCAAGAATTATCAAAAGCTGAGTGTAATAGCATCTTGCAATCATCTGTTTTGGATACGGACAGTGTTATTGCTGAACAATTTGGCAGCAGCCTCTATCAAAGGAGTAGTCTGGTGGCTAATGACGTATTCAACCTGGACTGCCCATCATCTCAGACAGCTAGCAGGAGGAGCAGTGTTTGCAGCCTCAATGCTGAACTAATGGAGAATAAGAATTTTGAAGAGCTGAATCATTCCATCATTAAAACCGTTCCTCAGAAACTTGAAACTGAAAATTTGCTTTTAAACAGCCTTGGAGATAGACTAGTTATACCAAACCAAAAACCACAAACAACAGATACTCTTTCCAAAAAGGACAGAATGCTCATTCATAAAATCAAGCAGTATTATGAACATGCTGAAGACCAGGATGTCAATTTCAGCATAAAACGCAGGGAAAGTCTTTCATACATTCCCGCAGGGTTAGTCCGTAATCTGAGTCAACAGCTTAATGCCCACCCCACTGGTGAAGTTGAAGCTCAACATGGCAAAGCCTCCACAATTACAAGACCAACATCCTGGGAAGTTTTTGACCTTCCAGGCCTGATGCCGGAACAAGAAAAATTTAATGAAATTACTAACTGTTATAACCTATCCATCCTTAACCTAGAAAACACAAATGGAACTCGTGGAACTGATGTACCTCATGGTAGTGAAGCGAATTATCATTCCTCATCTGAAATTGTTGCAGCTTGGGAGGACATGGAGGATAAAATCACTGGGACATTTAAAGACCTTAATGATGCTTTTACAGATAGTGAGAATGATCATTTTAAGTTTACATGCACTAACCAAAAACAAAAAGAACAGGAATGTTCTATTAGCAATTTTGGTGAACCTCTCCTAATATTAAAAGACTTTAACCACTCTGAAGAAGAGTCTTTGACATCTTTACCAATTAGCAGTGTCCAAGCCAGTCACCAAGCGCTAGAGAGTAACACAAACAGTGATCAGTCACATAAAGTGGCAAGCAAAATTAAGAATGTCCCTCTACCCAGGATAATCTTCCCACGGGCTGGCCCAGAAGAAGTTTTACAAGATATGGAGAAGATGAAGAACAAAGTGTTTAGTCTTGCAAGGCAATACAGTCAGCGCATTAAGAGGAACAGACCTATACTAAAACAAAGAGCACTGGATGTAGAAAGTCACTTTAATCTCAATGAACTGTCTTCTGATGGAGAGAAAAAATCCCCAGTCAATGCGACGGGTAGGTATTGTTTTCACATCTGTGTTTTTTTTAACTGGATTGTATACAGTTCCAAAGTTGCTTTGTTTTAGGTATATAGATTTTCATTTATTATTTTATCACTATCACATGCTATATATATCATTGCTTTTTGTGTTACTTTACAACTTTTTTGTTTTTTTTTATTAAAAATAGGTTTGGGTCTGCAGAACCTGCCAACAGTACATGGATTGTTTGAGCACATTGACTCCAGCCCATCCCTAAGTTCCTGCTTCTTAGGCAGTCCAGTGCCAGTGCAGTCTACATTAAGACCACCTGATCCGAATCCACAAAGCCCAGTTAATAATGAAAGTTTCCAGTGGCCTGATGTTAGAGAACTACGTTCCAAATACTCCCGCCATAATTCTGAGCCTCAATTAATTAGCCGTTGTTTCTCTGTCCCTGACCAAACACTAGATGCTGGATGCAGTCCTGCATCCCAAATTAATTTCTCCAGCCAAAACACTGAGTGCATGTCCCCCCACACAATATCAGTGATAGACAACATAATACACAATAAGGCAAAGGAACCTGGTTTATGTGATGCAGCTAAACTGGGCAGAACAAGTTCACTGGACCAGACACTGGAACCATTGGATTTGAAAGTGCATTACATATCTGCTCAGTCCAGTCTGCCCAATGACAAAAAGGTCATTGTAGTAGAAAGGATTGCACAAGCCATGGCAGAAAAGAATAGTCTTACAGCCACAGAAGAGAAGAAAGAGACGATTGAAGACAGTCAACTGAAAAGGCAGGACAGTGAAGGACCATGTCTTTCGAGGTCAGTCAAAAAGACTGACAACCAGCACAGTTTAGTCAAGAATTTGCGGGAGAAATTCCAAAATCTTAGTTCATACACGTAAGCATTTTTTTCTTTGTCTTAGTTATGTCCATCCATTTGCACAAATATTGTTTTAAAAGAATAAGTTTGCTAACAATGGTGTCTTATTTGGGTTTGTAACAATGTGCCATTCAAATGTTTCTTTATTTTGTTTCAACAGTATGTTAGTCAAACATCTACTGCTTCACTTAAATAGTTCTTAATGATCTAAGTTAAGTGAAATTAAGGATATTTAGATATCTACTGCTTTATTTATAAATTGGACTGTTTCTTGTGTAATTTTTCGTTTTTTGTACATTTTGCAATGTTTAATCTGTACAACACCTTCAGCTAACTGTATAAAGTAACACTGATAAGCATACTCAGGATATATTTACCTCTAATCTAATCTGTTATTACACATTATTACTATATTTTTTTATTGTGTTGCATTGTCTTGTTTCCTTTTATAGATTCAGTAGATAATCTAGAAAAACAAAGTATACTTCATAATGGGTACTGTGCAAACAACACTGGCTTTGCTGTTTAGGGATCCTTTACCTTTACTGATTAGACAGAGAAACTGTGAGTTCTCATTAATCCCAAAGACTTTGAGGTCCTAATAACATGTCATATAGTTTTGCATTGCTTCCTAAATACAATGTATTGTTGCAAAAGATCAAAAATGTTATTTTGAATGGATATAGTGAAATGTGTGTAAATACTTTTTTTTCCTGTCCTGTCTGTATTTTCTGTATATATGAGCACAGATGGTCAAACGGCAATATTGGAGCTAATGCTCAGTGAGTTCTCATTTAGGACATCATACCAATTAAATTTAATCAACAGAGAGTTATAGTCAAGGTTTTGCTTTTGTCTCAAATTCAACTTGATCCCTTTCATTCAAACTATTTCTGTCTCTGCAAAGAAGAGTTATGTTCAATAAATGCCTAACTTCCACATAACTAATACAATGTGTTGATTATTATTAATCTAAAATCAATAGTAATTATATATATGAAATATTGAACACACATAAACATAAAACATATCAACTGTAACGTGATTTTCAATGTTTGACCCAGGTTAGCTATCAAGTTTTATTAAATAATGGACCACCAAAAAAAAAAAAAAAAAACATAATTACACTTACCAAAGGACGACATCTTTTTGTCATATACACTATATTGTATTTGCTCACCTGCCTTGACTTACATATGAGCTTAAATGACATCCTGATCCTAATCCATAGGGTTCTAAAAAGAGGCCAAGCCCAGCTCCTAAAAGACAACCCTTTACACTTAACATCTGGCACAATGCAGTCAGAAAAGTACCATTCTCCTTGCAACTGCCAAACACAGACTCTTCAATCAGATTGCCAGATAGAGTAGTGTGATTTGTCATTCCAGAGAATGCGTTACCACTGCTCTAGAGTCAAGTGGCAGCGTGCTTTACACCAATGCATCTGACACTTTGCATTACACTAGATGTATGGCTGCCCAGCGATAGATTGTTACCCTGTCCTGGGTGTATCTGCCCAGCGCCAGAGACGTTCTCCCCTGGATGGGCATGGGAACCCCCCCCCCCCCCCGGGTCCTAATATAGGATAAAGCAGAAGATGATGGATGGATAGATGTATGGCTTGGATGCAGCTGCTCGGCCATGGAGAAACCCATTTCATTAAGCTCTCTGCACACTGTAAGCTTATCTCAAGGCATCATATAGTTTTCCATTCTGTAGTAACCCTGCAGAAAGTTGGTGACCTCTTCGCACTATCTATGTGCCTCTTCGCTCCATCAGTTTATGTGGCCTACCACTTCATGGCTATGTTAATGTCATTCTGAAACACTTCCAATGGCTTATAATACAGCTGACCTTTGACTCCGAAGAAGGAGCGAGGAAATTTTACGATTGGATTTGTTGCACAGGTGCCATCCTATTACAGTTGCACACTGGAATTCATTGAACTCCTGAGAGCGACCCATTCTTTCACAAGTGTTTGTAAAAAATGTCTGCATGCCTTGGTGCTTGATTTTATACACCTGTGGTCATGGAAGAGATTAAAACACCTAATTCTGATCATTTGAATGGGAGGGCAATATTGTATATACAGTATTAAAAACCATTGAAACTTTTAAGCTTGTGACATTTTAATGGTTCACTATGGTTATATCTGTGGTTTATGGTGTAACGTTGTGGTTTTTAATGTTTGACCCAGATTATCTGTCAAGTTTTATGTAGGGATGGACCAAAAACATTTGACCTCGTCTTAGAGAACGACGAGAATCGAACGACGTCTCGGTGAAGTACTAGGTTTGATGTCGTGTTTACTGTTGATGTGAAGCTCCTCCCATCCTGACGTTGCAGCCGGTTTGGACCAATGGGCTGCATCTTTGTTACGCGTGGGGAGATGGCTGCATAGATTTAGTCCACATTTTTACGTCAACCTCAGAACAGAATACGAAGAAACTCTTTAGTCGTCAGTCATATGTTGTTTTTTAGTTAGTAGCTGATTTGGAATGGGTTGCGCCATTTCAGGTTTGGCGCCCAGGAAAGCGACGACAGCTGCGCGTGAAGAGGAGCAAACGCCGCGCCTCACAGGAGAGCACATACAGCTGATCAAAGAATCATGGAAAGTTATTCAGGAGGACATCGCTAAAGTGGGAATCATAGTGTTTGTTCGGTGAGATGGTGTGGGCACGAGCCTGCTTATTTATTCCATTTTAGTTATGTCAAAATTTTAAAACCGACACAAACACGTGCGTTTGAGTTATAATTTCTAAAATACGTGGGTAGTAATTTACGTTTGAAATTCTCTTACATGATTGCTTAGTTTGTATTACAATGTCTACGATTTATTATGAAAATCCAATTGTTTTTAAAAACAGTCAACTGTTGAATAAAACCAAGAAGTCAGTATCAGAGTTTTCAAACGGGGCCCTAAGTCAAGAGATTCAGAGCACTTGTTAAATAATATATTATTGAGTATTGATGAATTGTTACATTGATTAATTGACACATTTATATTTAATTACATTTATGAAATAACATTTTAATTGAAGTACAATTTATTTCCAAAAAGCCAACTAACTGTTAACTAAGCCCATAATTATGAATCTATATAAACTAAAAATCTTATTACATATTAAAAAGGAATGCTTGCTCTTGAGCTTAAAAGGTTTTTTAAAAAATAAAATTTTAAGCTACTTTAAAGTATAAATACATTTAGAACATACTTTTTGCTGTCTCATTTAGAAAATAATATTGCTCTCTGTGGTCCTGGCCAGGCAATGTGAATACAAGCCTTTCTGGGGGTGTTTGCTTGTTGACTTTCCCATATAAATGCTAAAAAGCTTCAGCACCAATGATGACTATAAACAGGACCAATGGCTTAAAAAATTAACTAAAAAAGTCACAGAACTTAACATGAAACTAACAGGAAAAATGATGAATGATTGATATTAATTTGCCTTGAAAAGTTAATTAATTAATTCATTATTCAATAATTCCTCTTATTCCTCTAATAGGGTTATGGTGGGGTGAGGGGGGGCTTGATTGGGGTGTATGGGGGGGTTCCCATACATTTTGCGTGCTGGGCAGATACACACAGGACAGGCACACTCACTCACACAAACATACACACAAACATAATATATGGGGCAATTAAGAGCATTCAATTTACCTTGAATTTATGCCTTTGGACTGTGGGAGGAAATTCCATCCAGATTGGGATTTGGACCTGGAATTCCCAGCGCTGAGAGGCAAACGTGCTAACCACCAAGCCACCGGTCCGCCTCCCTTGAAAAGTTGTAAAAGATCATTTTTGCATAAATATAACAGAATCGTGCTTGTTGTTAGCTTTGTGTTTGACATGGTGAATTTTTAGTAGAGAGCTGATTTTGGTTTTCAACAAACATGCGTTTGGTCTATGCTTGGAGTTTGGTCCATGCTTTTTAAATTTAAATTCAAATTCAATTTAAAATTTTAAGCTCCAAACTGTTGGGCTGTTCTATAAGCTTTTCGATAAAAATGTGACACATTTACATAGTGAGTAGAATAATGTTCATATTCATTCCTAAAAGACTCATGAACCACAACCATAACTTGAGGGTTAATAAGGGCTTCCGGTCATAAATTCTTATTATGAGCTTAATGTTATTCTTTAT
This sequence comes from Corydoras maculifer, assembly GCA_019802435.1. Lineage (NCBI taxonomy): Eukaryota > Metazoa > Chordata > Actinopteri > Siluriformes > Callichthyidae > Corydoras > Corydoras maculifer. The sequence continues at coordinate 2,051,856 of JAFMOD010000299.1, read as the reverse complement.
TGTGGCATTAAGTCGTTTAATAGGATTATATGCGAATGTTGTTCTGGTCATTGTAAGTCATTATATTTTAACACACTAACCGACCTGACAGCTTCTGCTTTACTTCTCATACATTTAAGAAACTATCCTGCTAGGATTAATGATTTTATTGGTAATACAGAGCCACACATTTATATATTATTAGACTGTAGTGTGTGGAATTAAATAGTGAACTTTTTATTTATATCATCCAAATGTCTAGTATTTTGCAATGAACTATATAGATGTGACCTTTAATTTATTTCACTTGGTCTGCGCGCTGCGCTATTTAGTGGTTCACTCCACGCAATTTAAATTGGTTCTCTTTGCACTACCTAGTCGTTTTCTTAAGTTTTTTTTTATTGTCAGTTCATGGGAGAGTTCTTTTGAGTATTTTTATAGGTTGAAATAAAATAAAAGAATGCATGATTTATTGGGGTTATTATACATCGTGCAAAGCCATAACAAAAGTGTTTCCCACAAAATGTGCATGTCTTTTTTAAATATGTAAAACTTTTATTTAATGCTATTGAAAGTTGACATAAGTATTAATAGATAATATGTCATGAAACACAAGCACATTTATCATCACTCTGTATTTATACATGATTTCATGTACTCGTGTGTATTGTTTACTGGTCTGTAATACAATTAAAGTCATTAATAAACAAATTGTTTTTTTTTAGAAATCGATATCAGTGCAATTCATTATAAACCTGTAAATTCATAATGTTAGCTTACATTATAGTATGTTAGCTATAGTTATATGCATGAACAGTTAAGTATTACATTAACAGCATTAAGTATTCATTTTACATGGTAAAAATGTGCATTGTTTTGGCAACAGATTATTTGAAACTCATCCAGAGTGCAAAGATGTTTTCTTTTTGTTTCGTGATGTTGAGGATTTGGGGCGTTTACGCACAAGCAAAGAACTCCGAGCTCATGGCCTTCGGTAAGTAGCCTTTTCTATTTCCTTGCCCAGGAAAAATATGTTTTGACACCTTAAACTAAGGTTTTATCATATTTGTTTTAATAAAAGGAACGTAACTGTGAATGTATACAGAGTGTTACTCCTTTCTTCAATTTAAAATTAAGGTGTGATATTAGTGTCAGTTATATTGTCATGTATAATATATAATGTACTGGTTTGTGGCTCTGTTTCTACAATTCATTTTTCAATGTAATCACTTCATTAAATGAACTCAACGGAACCACATAAATTGTAAAGGACAGAACCGGATATGCATGAATCAAACAAGTGCAAAGTAGCTCTTGAAACATACACAACAGATAAATGCAAGGCCAACAAAAAGGGAATTTTGCATCATTTCCCTTTGTGTCTTCATAATTATATTGTACTTATACTTCTCTGAAGTAGGGCTGTCAGGTTGAACTGACTGTTCTAGACAATGTTTTAAAACATTGAAGCACTGCTGGGCCTGTTGGGCTTCTATACATGATTTTCAAGAGCAAACCAAACATTCATTCATTCATCTTCCACTTTATCCTATATTAGGGTCGCGGGGGGGGTTCCCCATGCCCATCCAGGGGAGTACATCTCGGGCGCTGGGCAGATACACACAGGACAGGGCGCCAATCTATCGCTGGGCAAACCAAACATTGGTTTTGCCTCAATTTGTCTAGGTGCATAAACATTCATTTTAAACTGTATTGAAAACTTGGTACACAATTCTGAACAATGTAAAAGTGCCCATTTGAACCAAGCAGATCAAGTACAATTTTTTTCTATGTACATTTAGTTTTCTGAAAGTTTTAAAACTGTTTATTTTTTGACATATTTACTTTTTTAGTTGTGAAACCCAAGGCTTCCACAAAAAAGGATGCTACACTGCACTACACCAGCCCCAAAATAACTCCTCTCTGTCCAAACCTGTATCTATATTTATTAAAAAAATAATAAGTTCAAGTTTAAGTTATTTATTTATATAGCGCTTTTTACAACAGTACATTGTCACAAAGCAGCTTTACAGAATGAAAAGCCTTTAAACCCCCAAAGAGCAAGCCGAAGCGACAGTGGCAAGAAAATACTCCCTTTTATGTTGTTATTCAAGGAAGAAACCTTGGGAGGACCAAGACTCAGTGGGGGACTCATCCTCCTTGAGCGGCCAGGCAGCAACAACAATGTAGGACAGCCATGTAGAGACATTTAACAAATGTAAAAACTAAAAACTAGAAAACTATAAGTGAGTCCATTAAGGGGGCGTCCTGCAGGACCGCCAGTCCAATTAATATTAATAATTTAAGTGCTTTGCTTTTCAGCATTAATGTGACACAGTAATGTGTTTATACGTAAATGTCTTGGTGAAATTCCCACATCAATTATGTTTAGTGCTCTTCACATCAACACAATTATATTATTCACAGTTATACTAACTTCTGGGCTTCTGGACAAATATTTACTTGTTGAATTGTGTCACATTACATCAAGTTAATTTTTATTAAACTTTATTTTGGTTGTAATTTTTTGCATTCTGCTTAGTTTATTTATCAGCTTCTGGAGGTGTTTTTTGAAGGTGCATTGTCCGTGTCAGTGGTATTACTATTGTTTTTATATATTTTTATTTAGAAAAATGCTTTATTTTAGCTTCCAATGCTTCTGTGACATTATCTACGCTGGCATCAACCACACTTACTCTAGTTGCACTTTCTTATCCACTTAAGTGAATTAGAGAGTGAATAAATTATTTTAAAAATGGGACTGGAAAGGAGAACATATTTAACATTTAAATTACAAAATGGCAAATATGAGTAAATACTTAATTCACACTTAATACTTAAGGCACAGGTAGCATACACAGTGAAATAGAAAAAAATATTTCTTAAAAAAAATGAAGGATCCTAATTAACACAGCAATCAAAGTGAATTTGTGGTTGTTTTGTTGTTCTCCATTAGTTAAGAATAATAATTAAGTAAGTACACAGTTATACTCTTTTTCCATTAATGCTCTATGGTTCTATTATACTGTTGTGATTATGTGTATTTTATCTTTTTACCCTTAGTATATCTGTTGCTACACTTATTCAAGGTGCTCAACAGTACTTTAAGTTTTTATCTTCCTAAATATGGTTTACATTCAATTAGGGTGATGTCGTTCATAGAGAAGAGTGTCGCCAGACTGGATCAGTTGCAGCGGCTGGATTTACTGGCGTTGGAGCTTGGAAGAAGCCACTATCGGTACAATGCACCACCGAAGTACTATGGAGTAAGAGAACCTGCAACTGGAGAAGAGGGCCTATTTATTTCTAAAATAATGGCATTAAATCATCAGGCTTTCACACATCAGCTCATTTATCAAAGCCTCAGACGCTTTTTTAACAATATCTCTTATATGTTTAGTATGTAGGGGCAGAGTTTATTGGTGCAGTGCATCCTATTCTTAAAGACAGATGGACCCCTGAAATAGAGACTGCATGGAAGGTAAGTGATTAGTTCTATATACTTGCCATATTAAGACATTTGATGAAATTATGTTAAATAATGAAAAATATTATGTCATCTATAAATGTTTTTATGGTCGAAGGTTAAATATTTTCATACATATTTCACAATAAACATGTATATCTCTAACATTATATTTGGTGAAATACACTACCTGGTTAAAAATGGGTCACCCCAATGATTTAACTAAGGCATTAGGTAAGAGTCTCTAATTGCTTAATTACTTGATGGGTGATTGTTTCCCCTGACAACAAGTTATTTAAAACTGAAAGTGCAGTGAATGTGCTTCTAATTTTTTAACTACTATGTCGAAGAACACATCTTGTGGTCACGAAAAAGATATTAATTTTGTTTCATGTTTCAATTATTGGTTTGCAACAGAGAAAACTAAGGAGATGCTGAAACTGCAAAAATCAGGTTAAGAAATGGAAGGTCATGTGATCTAATGAGTCCAGATTTACCCATTACCTTCACTTTATCTTTCCAAAATACACTCCGACTCGTTCACTGTGCTCTAGTGATGTTGCATGGTGCATCAACTTCACCATGGTGCTACTCTCACTCTATACTGTCCAACTGCAAATTGGTGGGACAGTCTTCCCAACACTGTCTGTAAGACTGAGTCACTTAAAACACATCTCACAAGAATTTGCTATGAAAAAAAACTAGGAGCCAGAATGGATAATGATCAGGTTTGATTATTCTACAGTATAGGTGTCAAATTCAAGTCCCGTGGGCCATATCTGGCCCAGAAAACAATTATATCCAGCCTGCGAGATTATTATTATTGTTATTAATGGCTTGGCGATGTTTTTTTTGGACCATGCTCACATTTTAAATTGGTATGATTTTGACAGGAAGATTTTTCTGGAGCGTGGCAACATTTAAGATACTTTTTTTTTTTTTTTTAAAGACAGAGGAGCAAAGAAAACTGAATGTTCTGAATTGTTATTTTTACGTTTGTGGAAAAGCATAATTTTTCTTTCTTTTTTTTATGTTTTTGCAGCATGTACATAGTTGTAACTTTGTAATGTAATTTTGGCGAGATGTTTTTATAGTGAGCAAAGTATTTTAAGTTATATAAGGTTTAAGTTTATTTATTATGAAATAATATTTTTGTCTATTTATATTCCTATTCTTGTTCAGAAAACATATACTTTTGGTGTGTTCAATAAATGTTTATCCTGTTTGACCCGCGACCTAAAGTGTGCTTTGAGTATTGGCCCCTGGTGCAATTGGGATACTCCTGTTCTACAGTGTAACTGTTTTTTTCTTAACTTTTGACTTGTGTTGTTCTCGCATTTAAAAGTCACTTTGGATAATATTGTCCCCTTGAGGTATGGACTTTACAAGACTTCAGAATTTCCTGTGCATGTCAGACAGAAACACTGTAAAAGTAAGGAAATTTAATGTAGTGCAGCCATAGACCTGCCCTACACAATGGTTGCCATCATGCTGCAACACCCTGTGCCCCACTCCAGCCCCCCCTAGGAAACTGTAGAAATGCATATCATTAATATTCAAGTGATTAGATTTGTAATGTTTGCAACCACCTAAATATGCCTTGTTATATTATTCAGTTATTTGTAGTAGAAAAAAGCTTATTGTTGTAGGTTTATAATTAAAAAGATTTTGTTTAACCCAGTGCACTTTTTAGATTTAAACTTCCAGTATGTATATTTTAAAGTCATAATTTAGAGAAAATAATTGCCCAAGAAAACATCTCTTGACAGGAGCCAAAATTGTTCTGCATCGTGCATGCTTCTGCTGGACTGCCTTCTTTATAGTACATAAAGCATCCTTGTATCATCTCTTTCTTTAACAAATGACTTACCCAACTGTCCACTTAAAACAGTAAGCCTACACGCTTCTGTAGAGCAGTGGTCTTTTTTTTTTTGGAAGATTTGGATGGACTTTGCATACGAGATCTGATGATACAGTGATGCTCTGACTCAGTCATCTAACCAACAGAATTTATCTGCTAAATGTCTTTTATGTCAGATTTTTTAAACTTCTGGATTTTTCCTGTTTCCGACGCATCTGTAAAACCTAATTTCACTCCCCAATGCCACTTTAACAAGATAATGTGTTTTTGGTGTGATTACTTTGTGACTAGTCTGTATCATTTCCACACTTTGCAGACTTTGTTCCAGTATCTGACACAGCTGATGAAAAAGGGATACATGGAGGAGGAGGGCAAACATAACTCATTAAACTACAGCAAAGAGCAACCTGACAAAAGAACCACTATGCTCTAAACTGGCTGCTCACCACCGCCCTCTTTATGATTAGAATATGGTTATAGTGTATTTCCAAGTCAACACATTAACATTACATATGACTTCGAGGAAATCAAACAGCCTAAATTTCTTTTAAAAATTAAAACGCATGTACTTTGGAACTGAAAAACTTGACCCCATGTCATGATCCGTGTCCATTGCATTTTTACAGACAGTTGAATTGTAAAGAACAACTCCATACAAAAGCATTTCCACTGCCTGCGCTGAAGTTCATTCGAGACGACAAAAAGAAGCCCCTTATTAGAACCAAGGCACAAGTATAAATAAAAATGTCAGACTTACTTAGAAATTGATCAGAACAAGTACCCTTCCAAACATAACTTGTATGAAAAACAAAATTTCACAAAGCGTAAAGTCTGGACACGCAGGAAAACAAATATTTTCATTAAACTTAAACATTAAAAGTAATCAAACGGCCAAAATTAATGGAGCAAGAGCACAAGGCATCAGCTCACCAAACTAATCCCAATTCTGATGATGGAAAGACATTGAGCTGATGAGTTCAAACAGGGAAAAGACAATGCACCCAGATGTTGGAGGACATTATTACAGGTCATTTCTCAGCACTTAATTTAGATAGAATGAATGAGCTCCACTCCCCTGTGCCGCTTTGCTGCAGTACACATTAACAGCTTTATAATATGGAACATGAAGAAATGACAATGCCACTGGTGTAGAGGTCTGGTCATTGTGGGCACAGAATGTCACTAAGTGTCCTTACTGAAATAACAGCTGTTTTCATATTTTACTGTCCATCACTGAGTAGCTTTAGTTTTCTTGCTTTTACTCTTTTTATCTTTTTTCTTCAGTCCGTCCATGTGAGCTCGTAGCAGGTTGGAGTACGCCTGATTTTAAAAAGGACAAAACAAAAGACCTGTTAAAATAACAAACAGCTTTATACTTGCTGATGTTAAGGGTAAGGGGAGAAATCACTGAGTGTTCAGTGTAAAAGTATTTCTTTGAAATTATGATAAGTACTTTGTAATTACTGTATGAAACGCTACAGGAACACACTTTCTAATAACCATGATCACTGTTAATAATGACACAATCCAATATTTATTTTTATTTATTTAGTTCTTAATTAAATGTAAATAACAATAGATAAATTAAGTTACTCTTGTTGCCATACCAGGTCAAAAACTACATTCACAAAAATGAAAAGGGTACATACTTTATTTTTTATATGGCCTTTAATATTTTAGTAGTAGTAGTACGCTTTGTGTATTGAGGATGTTTTGCCACATATGTTTGAAAGAAAGCCTTAAATCTAATTGGCTGAGTATTTTATCCAGCCATGACATTATTGACAATAACACACAACTCTGACTACTTTAAATTCGTGTCAATGATATAGATTCCCCCCCCCCCCCCAATGATTTCAGGAACTGTGTTCTGTTTTTTGGCCACTAAATGGCAGTATTTCATTGTTAGTGAAACCATCTATCCATCAGCATCCACTTTATCCTATATTAGGGTCGCAGGAGGTTCCCCATGCCCATCCAGGGAAGACCGTTTCGGGCGCTGGGCAGATACACCCAGGACAGGGCACCAATCTACTGCTGGGCAAACACTCACTCACACAAACACACTCTATATGGGCCAATTTAGCCTTGATCCATGTTTTTGGACTGTGGGAGGAAACCAGAGAACCCAGAGGAAACCCACACGGACACAGGAAGAATATGGAAACTCGAAACGGGAATCCCTAGCGCTGAGAGGCGAGCATGCTAACCACTAAGCCACCGTGCCGCCCCCTTAGACCACGCTGCCATCCTGACAGTTAGTGAAACCATTTGTTTGTGCTGTCAATAAATGCATTTATGAATTAAACATTGTTTTATTATAGTGTGTTTTTAACCATGTTGTGCATTATTGTGAATAAGTCACCGGAAAGATCTGACGCCACCTAATAACACCCCTATCCCGTAATTTATTCACAATAATGCGCAACCTTGAATGCCTTATTGCTTTACTGTATTGTACTGTGTTATATATATATATATATATATATATATATAAATAAACAGTACCACACATCCATGGTTAAGTGACATTACATTTTTATATAGGATGTCACTTGAACAACCTGAATTATAGGAAATGTGGTTTTGCTTCTATCTGCAGCATCTGATCTTTTTCTTGGCCACCATGATCAGATCACAGTTAATAAATGTTTCATACTGTCAAAAACCACAAGCAAGTACCTCTTGGCTATTTTCTCTAAATCATCCCTTGTCATGGAGGCCTTGATTTCGTTCATTTTTAAATGATAGACAGCTGCTCAGTGGATTCATGGTTTGCAGATTCATAATTTGGTAAACAATAGAGAGTTCCTAATCATAAGGTACAAAGTGGGCGTCACTTTGTAATAAAGCGCCTATAAGCCATAATAACATCAATAGTTGGGACAGTTTTAAAATTGAAATGGCGTTGATATCAAACTATTAGAAAAAATACTGCAATAATGCTAGAAATAAAAATGAAAAGAAAAACACTGACACTAATACTACAGACAAAGTTTAAACTATAAACAGTTTCCTTACTTACCATCTGAAATTTAATGACTTCTTTAGTACTGACCTGAAAAAACAAAGGGAGAAGTCTTAAAAATACAAGTGTTCATCAAACAGAACAAACCACAAATATCACCATCAATAATTTATTTATTCTTCTGAACATCTTATCTTTATTAGTGCAGCATTCACAGAATGTTTTTTGTTTCAAAAAGCTTTTGTCTCTGTTCCAACAATAAAACATGACCCCACTAAAAGGCCATGTTTGCCAAAGGCATTTAGACCTTGAAAGCAAATGTGATTTTTCAGACTGCTCTGAATTTTTTTATTGCAGTTTGCACATCACAAGCCACTAGCTGTCATCATAAAAGCCTGCAGCAAAATACAAAGTAATAGCTTTTGATTTGACCTCTGTAGCACACTGCAGGAGGGAGGATTTGGAAGCAAGTCACCCAGTTAACCGTACACTTGCAGATTAGATATCTGATCTAATTATACTCTGCTTGTCCACATGAATGGGATGTGTTGTCTCTAAACAGACATCACAGGTATTAAAGATAATTAAAAATACTGCAAATACAGATGATTGTGCAAAAACAGGTAAATCTTTCCTGCTGTTTTCGATGATGTACCTGATCATGATGGCATCTTAGAATATCTTAAGTTTTGTCAAATAAATTTAGTGGATGGAAACAGACTAAATTCTTTTCCACAAAAACACAATTAATGCACCGAACATCTGCAGAACTTTGAATGAAAACCCATCTATTTTCTGGTTTTAGTTTGCTGTCTTAATGTAGTCATGGAGATGTTCTATCCACAAAACTAGCTGCAATGTTTTATTTTATGTTATTGACAAAAATAAAACTTTTAACCTCCTCAATAAAAGATTTTAACCTCAACTCTGTGCATAAGGCAGAGTCACTTAGCATCTTTAAAATACAACTGAAAACATCTCTTCCACTAACACCTGATATAAAAAAAATAAGGAAAGGTGGGGTTGGATAATGATCAGGTGAGATAACTCTACAGTGTAGCTGTTTTTCTGTAACTACTGGCCTGTGTTGTTCTCTCATTTGTAAGTCAGTTTTGGATAAAAGTGTATAGCCTCTTAGGTTGGTCTCATTATTCCTATTCCAGCAGTGTCATTAAGATGTAAATGAAACTACAGCAGCACTGCTTCACTAAAAACCCCACACCGCATCAGTGTCACCATGTCAGAGAAATGGGGGACAAAAAAAACAAAGAAAAATACAAATGTACTACAGTCTGTAATTGTAAAACTACAAAATCCTTCTATACAATAAATGAAGAAAATAGACAATGGAGCAAGAAGGGGGTGTGTCCAAACTTTTGACTGGTACCATACATAACCTTTTTGCTCTTTCAGTAACTAATAAAAAAATAAGCACGTGTCATGTCACACAGTGAAACATTAAGGCATGACTGACAATTACAGCATGCTAAAAACTGTGGCCTTGAAAACCAATGTGTTTGTTATAGGACTTTAGATTTCATATATAAGAATAATGATTGTATAACAAATTTAAAATGTAAATGTCACAGTGAAGTAAAAATGAGCTACCTCAAAACTTATAGGAGGTTGTGTAAAACTTTACCTAGTAAGTTTTACATATATCCAACAATATTTCGATATTAAAGGAGAGCACTGATTGTGGTAAAATCATTTTTTGTTTTGATCAACGGTGCTTACCACAGTGCTAATTTTCTTTTTTCCATCTGATGCCCGTATGAGACATTTGTTATCAGCCGGTTCAAATGACTCTGTGTGACCTTTCCTTGGCACAGGCTTTGTTCTCCCATCATCTAAAGAAATACAAAGAATAAATATAATTATTCTCTCTCACACACACACTCAGAAGTTTGGTTAAAAATTCTTCAATTTCCATATAGACGGACTATTTTAGTAGTTTTCCAATTATAGCCTATAGTACATCTGTTTTTTTTCCCCTTACTCCCCTATTGGTTCCCTGTTATTTTTTGTTCAGGTACATCACAGAGCAGGTATAATTTGGGTGGTGTTTATTGTCAGTTCTGCAGTGACACTGATGCGGTGAGGGAGATTTAGTGCAGCAGTGCTGCTGTAGTTTTATTTAAACTCCTCAGTGACACTGCTTGGATAGGACTAATACACCAACTGTATAACACCTGTTCTGTTGTGCTACTTCTGGGGTCCTGACCATTAAAGAATAGAGTAATGTGGACTAACATAGACCACAGGAGGCATTTCCAAGTCCGGCTCTATAATGTTTATAATGTGTTATTTATGGCTCGCTAGCTCCGTCAGTGTAAATAAATAAATACAGTTTAAATGTAATTATGCCTTTTACCACACAATAGCAGCACAATTCTAATACTATGTCTGCCTCAGTGTAAGACATATCAGATAATCGGAGGCCACTAGGGGCAGAAGAGTTATTTCTCATTAGCCTGCAATAAAAACAGACACATCTGACAAAACTACTAACTACTGACCCCCAGGGATCTTCACTTCACCAAATTTGGTTCTCCTTGCAAAAGGTTCGGACATACCTGGACTACAGTCTGTAATTGTAGAACTACAAAGTCCATCTATACAGTAAATGAAACTGTTAACAAACTTTTGACTGGTTCTAACATTTTATAATACAATGTACATACATACGTACATTTATATATATATATACATACATATACACACACATACACACTCACAGGCCACTTTATTAGGTACAGGTATTAGGTTGGACCCGCTTTTGCCTTCCGAACTGCCTCAATTCTTCGTGGCATAGATTCAACAAGGTGCTGGAAGCCTTCCTCAGAGAGTTTGGTCCATATTGACATGATGGCATCACACAGTTGCCGCAGATTTGTCGGCTGCACATCCATGATGCGAATCCCCCGTTCCATCACATCCCAAAGATGCTCTATTGGATTGAGATCTGGTGGAGGCCATTTGACTACAGTGAACTCATTGTCATGTTCAAGAAACCAGTCTGAGATGATTCCAGCTTTATGACATGGCACATTATCCTGCTGAAAGTAGCTATCAGATGTTGGGTACATTGTGGTCATAAAGGGATGGACATGGTCAGCAACAATACTCCGGTAGGCTGTGGCGTTCCAACGATGCTCAATTGGTACCAAGGGACCCAAAGAGTGCCAAGAAAATATTCCCCACACCATGACACCACCACCACCAGCCTGAACCGTTGATACAAGGCAGGATGGATCCATGCTTTCATGTTGTTGACGCCAAATTCTGACCCTACCATCCGAATGTCGCAGCAGAAATCGAGACTCATCAGACCAGGCAACGTTTTTCCAATCTTCTATTGTCCAATTTCGATGAGGTTGTGCAAATTTTAGCCTCAGTTTCCTGTTCTTAGCTGAATGGAGTGGCACCCGGTGTGGTCTTCTGCTGCTGTAGCCCATCTGCCTCAAAGTTCGACGTACTGTGCGTTCAGAGATGCTCTTCTGCCTACCTTGGTTGTAACGGGTGGCTATTTGAGTCACTGTTGCCTTTCTATCAGCTCGAACCAGTCTGGCCATTCTCCTCTGACCTCTGGCATCAACAAGGCATTTCCGCCCACAGAACTGCCGCTCCCCCCCCCCCCCCCCCCCCCCCCCCCCCCCCCCCCCCCCCCCCCCCCCCCCCCCCCCCCCCCCCCCCCCCCCCCCCCCCCCCCCCCCCCCCCCCCCCCCTACCTTTCTTCCCCATACTGATGCTCGGTTTGAACTGCAGGAGATTGTCTTGACCATGTCTACATGCCTAAATGCACTGAGTTGCCGCCATGTGATTGGCTGATTAGAAATTAAGTGTTAACGAGCAGTTGGACAGGTGTACCTAATAAAGTGGCCGGTGAGTGTGTGTATATATATATATATGTGTGTGTGTGTGTATGTATATATATATATATATATATATATATATATATATATATATATATATATACACACACATACATACACACACACACACACATACACATACACAATTGTTTCACAACATAGTGCAAATAGCTACAGCACACATGTTTCGGTGTCACTTCCACAATTTACTGTATCTTGGGTCACAATTTCAATAATTTTAAGAAGAGGAAAGTGTCCCAAACATGTGCCACTTACATTTTTTCAAGGTGATGACCACACTGCCGCTGGTCCTGCACTTTTGGAAGAGGCGAGTGAGCTCTGTGAGAAACTAGAGAGGGAAAAACATGTCTCAGAGCGTCAGAAATACAACTTAATGAAAGTCACTTTGGATAAAAGTGTCTGCTTAATAACCAAATGTAATGGCATTTATGCCAACACATTTACAGGATGTGGTAGATCAGTGGTTATGGTGTATGGTGCTGGGTTGTGGGTTCAAATCCCAGGTTCACTGCTGTTACCAAAGTGGGCCCTTGAAAAAGGCCCTTAACCCTTGTTGCGCCAGGGATTCTGTATGTAGCCCTGTGTTCTGACCCCAAAATTTACGTTGGGATACTTGTAAGCCGCTTTTGATAAACGAGTCTGTAAAGATAGACTTTGTTAACTATTTTATCAGGGTCATTCTTTCCGCATCTAACTTAATGTCGTGTAATGATGAGTGTGATGAGTTAATGAGTGTAATACACTGGTGTAATACATTTAAAGCACAGAAACAGACAGGTTTATAAAAGCTGAAATCCTGCAGCTGCGTTAGCTTAGCACAGACTACACACTGCTCTGCTTTAATTTCATCCCACAAATCCTTTGCATTTACATTCTACGCTTTAATCAAGTCATGAGTGTAAATGTGTGCTGCGGTGAGTAAAGATATATTCTTACCGCATCGTTCTCTAACAGCACCATGTTTCACCAGAACTGTAGCAGCTTACTAACAGAACCAGTCAGAAAGCACACGTAGCTTTAACACTTCCGTCCGTGAACTCGTTTTGATCCAGGACTGTTCAATTTAACCACTACCGCCACCTACCGGTCGCTTCCAATAAAACACTGGGGTTGTGTCGTTGTGGCTCGCACGCACACACACACACACACACACACTTTATATATGAGGTAATTTAGAGGAGCCAGTTTGCCGTGAATCCATGTTTTTGGACGAAACTGGAGAATATAACCTGAATATAACTGCCTACCCGAGCAGTGCAAATTTAAATCTTATTTATCAGTTCCTACCCCTTAAATGACGTTAAGAATGTTCGTTTGCTTAGGTGCTTTCAAAGTTCCAAAGTGTTCTTTTCTACGCGACAAAGAGCACTTTGAATAAAGCCATATACTTGCTATGTTTTAATGCAGCCAATGAGCTTTTTAGGTTTTGGAATAAACCTAATCAGTGTTGATAAGAACAGTTGTGCTATCATCATTACATCATCATTAAATCAGAGCTACACAAGAGAAAACCCAAACATGAGAAACTGGGAACTCCACCCAGACTGACAGGGCTCTAATCTGCCATTACGCATACACAATTTAGATAGGGAAATGGAAACTTTACACAGATCAGGATTCGAACCTGGATCCCCAGCGCTAAGAGGCAGGCATGCTAACTACCATGTAAAACATTAATTCATTTAATTCATTTAATTCATCTTCCACTTAATAATCCTCTACTAGGATCCCCATGGGTTCCCCATGCCCACCCAGAGGAGAACGTTTGAGGCACTTGGCAGATACACCCAGGACAGAACATCAATCTATTACTGAGCACACTTACTCACACAAACACACACAAAACACACTCTATATGGGGCGATTTGGAGCATTTAATTTACCTTGAATCCATATTTTTCAATTGTGGGATGAAACCGATGAACCCAGAGGAAAATCCACCCAGATTGGGATTTGAACATGGATCTCCAGCGCTGACAGACAAACGTGCTTACCACTAAGCCACCGAGCCACCCACTGTGTTAAACACTCAGATTTAAATATATTCCTTTGAATTAGACAGAAAGTCTAATATAAACCTCCCCATGTGTGAGCAGCAAATGATGGCCAACATCAGCAAGTAACAGTTATCTATGATAAGTTGCTTTTTTAAATGAATCATCAGCCTATTATCTCATCTCATTATCTTCTGCTTAATCCTCTTACTAGGGTAGCGGGGAGTTTCCATGCCCATCGAGGAGAGAACGTTTCAGGGGCTGGGCAAATACACTCAGGACAGGACATACTCCCACATAGAAGTAATTTGGATAGGGACAATTTAGAGCATGCCAATTCATATGAAATCCATGTTTTTGGACTGTGAGAGGAAACCAGAGAACACGTGGACATACGAGAACATGGAAACTCCACCCAGATCCCCAGGGCTGAGAGGCAGACGTGCTAACCGTTAAGCCACCATACAGTTTGCCAATATAAAGATCATTTATCATTAAAAAAAGTTTTTCCTTTTTTCAAAAAGTTTAAAGTATAATGATATTTGGTTTCATTTATTTATTCCAGGATTAGTGATCATGATAGGAAACTAAAACAAAAAAGCTGTTTTATAAGTAGAAAGTTCTTTAAATCTTTTAGTTTAGTTTAGCTGACAATACAATTTGTTGCAAAGCAGTCATTTGAAACATAGGAAAGTCTAAAGTGTGTATTTTATTGCCGTGTGCAGTTCATTAGCTTATAAATTTTAAGATTTCATCAAGTAATGAAAAAAAAGCAATCCATAAATCCATACATTAAGTTAGTATCTGGTAAAAAAAAAATAGCAGAAGAACATCATTACTACAGTGCAGTGCAGATTTAAATGGCAGCATTTAAATGTTATTAGCTCTGCCATTTACATCAAGAAGATCCTGAGTTTGATTTGAGATGGAAATGATAAATTGTTCTAAGCTATCATAAGTGAACATATCAATGTATTCAGTATTCATAAACATGTGGCATTATCTAAATAAGTCATTTTAGCTACAAAAATTATTGCTGCGTTGTTAATAATTTCTTATTTAATTCTAACTGTTTCTACAAACAAAGCATCAAAATACGCCTTTGTTAATAATAAGATCATTAAAATGTACAAATAATTTTTAAAACACTGCATTGATGATGAAATCAATTAATTACATTTCCCTTTTAGAGAAAGAGCAGTCATGGTGTTGGTCCAGTTTATTTAGTGGCACTGCAAATTTTGAAGACCAGTCTCGTTGAAACACAGCATTTAGCTGACCCACTAACGTCTCTCCATGAGAAGACGAGTGCGAGACATTTTGGGATATTACCAAGCCAACTCCAGCCGTAGTGTTAAAGTAGTCAGCAGACCAGTTAGACGTACCTGCAAAAGAAGGGACCTCAGTGATGTGAAGATTAATATGATGTAGGATTCTGTAAGTAGATACAATAAATACCCTTGGTTTCACAATTTTCACTGACTTTAAAACAAGGCTTTAAACCCAATTATGTGCCAAAAACATAAAGAAAATGAAATTTTGTTCCTTCATTTTTTCAGTTCTGACATTTATTCAGTTAGCAATAAAGCAAAATGTACTTCCTGTAAACATCTCTTATGCTTTCTGAAAGCAGTGCAGCAGGAGATGATCTAGTAAATAAGTGTTATCCAGTGTAATCTTTTCTATTTGCAACCAGAGGAAGTAAATCTTATGTCATACACCTGTTGTATAAAATGATATACATTATGTTGTATAAATGATTGAAAGATACACAGGCGCCCTGTCCTGGGTGTCCTGATTGGCGCCCTGTCCTGGGTGTATCTGCCCAGCATCCCTAACGTTATCCCCACTGTGACCTTAGTAAAGAATTAAGCAGAAGATAATGAACGAATAAATAAAAGATACAGAATTTAGACAAGAGGAATGGGACACACAAACTTTATATCTGGAGATTTTCTGATATCCAGTGTCCAGGCTAGCCTACCCCTGGTCTATCCATCATCACATTTATATTTGGTCATTTATCAGATGCTTTAATCCAAAGCAAATTACAAGTATCATAAGGGTCTTGCTCAAGGACCTACATTGGTAACTTCAGTGGACCTGGGATTTTAACCCACAACCTTCAGATTGTTAGCCAAATACCCTAACCACGCCCTGTCATAGCTGCACATAGGGCAACAACCTTCTCTAAATTGTTCCATTAAGGTTAGAAGCATAAATGTATTTAAATACATGCCTAGGTGTTTGATTTTTGACAATAAAGGTGTTTTAATACGATTGTGCATATAGTGTATATATTATCCTATTTTATAGGTATACATTAAATGTTATTAATCAGTTGTTTTTTGTGTCATGCCACATCAGTAACAGCTAATTTTAGGTAAAAACTAAAAAACACTAAAATACTGATTCTGTTAAGAACAGATTAAATTTGAAAAACCTGGTTTAAAGTCCTGCATTAAAGCAATACACAAAAGTCTCCAATTGTAACTTACCAATGTATGCCACTTTATCTGTAACCATATATTTATTGTGGTTTATTCTGGAATAAGGTATGTCAGTCTGATTACTCAGGGGGACAACATGGAGTCGCTAAATTGGAAACAACAATTATTTCTTGAAGTTAAAATAGTGAAATGACAGATGAATCTAAGATGAATGTCTAAACTTTACAACTTACCACTTCCACTTTGATGTTATGTGAGGGTGAGTTCAGAGCATCGAGTGACTTCAGAAAAGGCAGAACTGACGGATTGCTGTCACGGCTGCAGCTCATCAGGAGCCGCACAGTAACATTCCTTTCAAATGTTGATTGTACTAGTGCATTTTCAATAACTGGCCAGTACCTAAAAGAGAATGAATTTTATGAAAATGTTACGAGTGCCTATGTCACCTGTCCCTCGTTTGAGTACTCATTGTCTCCGTTGGGTGATTGGTTTGTTTTTGTGCACGTGAGTGGGTATTTTGTATTTAGATTCCATGTTCCCCTTCCCCCGTGCACATCTTTATTATAACTTTTTCCCCGTTGTCTCGTTTGTTTGTTACCCTTCCTGTTTTGTTTTATGTACTGGTGTCTCCTAACTCTCTCCCGCGCTTAAAGACGGTTCGGCGCTGCGCATTACTGCGTGCAGGCTTTCCGTTTTAGCGTTTTCAGACGAGTCGGCGTTGCGCATTGCTCCACGCAGCCGATTCAGGTAAACGTTTTCAGGCGCCTTGGCGTTGCGCATTTGCTCCGCGTAGCCGAGTTCCGGGTAAGGCTAGCGAGTCTGACAGAAAATAACTAAACTTCCATTTGTTTAGATTAAACCACAAGAGATGACCTGTGATGGTGGAAAAACTTGGAAGCAGGAAGATACTCCATCACTGCTACATGAATGAACTGCTCTGCCTGATTGATTATGGAGAGAATTGCATCAAGGTCTCTGGTCCGGGAATCTGGACAGAAAATCGGAGGGGAACTCTGGATTCACAGAAAAAAAAATACAATCATTAGATCATCAACAAATAGAAAAAAATATTTGCATTGGTCTTATTATTTTGTTGTAAGAAATCATTTAATTAAGTTGATGTGTTGATTAACTTATTTATTGTGTATCACTGTTTAAATATGTATCTGTTTTAGTTTTTGATTTTGTTTACACATTGGAGTAAATACTTTCATATTTAAACACAAAGCATACCTTAACTACATATGATTTACTATATGGTTTATTAAGGGCACTATCACATGAGCTCCATTACATTTGTGACTTCATAGTAGTATATAAATATAATTTAGCCAGCTGTTTAAATTCAGTTTGTGGGAAAAATTAAGTTTGAATAAATAAATAAAATTATAATAAATAAATTGTTAACATCTGCTTTATTATTTTTATTCTTGTGGCTAGAATAAATCTAAATCGCAAACAATTAAAACTTTATGAGCTACATCATTTAATTGTTAGATACAACATATAGTAATATGTGTCTGATCATATGTTTTACAGCATCTCGCAAGACAATTACAAATTTGTAAATACGTCTGTGTCTTTTCTTATTATGAATAAAATAAAGTTTAAGAAACCATAAATAAGAAATGATGTACAATATTGCAGGTTGGTATTATTGTTAATTGCAATACATATTCACTTCACTGTAATACATAACTGCAATACATATTCACTTCACTGTAGTTATACATTTACATTTGTTAATTTAACAGATGTTTTTTATCCGACTTACAAGTATAATAAGGGTCTTGCTCAAGGACCCACATTGGTAACTTCAGTGGACCTGGGATTTTAACCCACAACCTTCAGATTGTTAGCCAAATACCCTAACCATGCCCTGTCATAGCTGCACATAGGGGAACAACCTTCTCTAAATTGTTCCATTAAGGTTAGAAGCATAAATGTATTTAAATACATGCCTAGGTGTTTGATTTTTGACAATAAAAGTGTTTTAATACGATTGTGCATATAGTGTATATATTATCATATTTTATAGGTATACATTAAATGTTATTAATCAGTTGTTATTTGTTTCATGCCACATCAGTAACAGCTAAACTGATAAAAACTGATCAAATGTTTTACATTTGTTAATTTAGCAGATGCTTTTATCCAAAGTGTTCAGGTCAAAACACGGAGTTGGCCATACAGCAGCCCTGGAGCAATTAGTCTTAAAGGCCTTACTGAAGGACCCACATTAGTAATTCAGAGGACCTGAGATTTAAACCCCCAACCATTTGGTTGATAGCTCAATATCCAAAAATTTAGTTACCGTGTTCTCTTTCTCTCGATCTCAGAGACAAATGATTTTATAAAATTTCAAAGGGAATGTGATATACATTTTTAAGGGACGGTGTTTCTTTTGCACAGCTCTATAGTGACAGTTCTTTTTTTTAAAAAAAATTAAGAGGGTTTTAAATGCTGTTATTGACCAAGCAAACTATGGTTTCATCAGAGCTTTGTAATAAATATCATGCAGCATTATTAAATTAGAATTTGGAGAGGACATTCTGCATTTTATTAAAACAGCATTTATTTATTTGAAAGCTATTTTACAAAGTTTTACAAGGTCTTTTATTTTTATATTGCATAATACTCCGATACTACTTTGGAAGTCCACAAGATGTTCTGTGTTTAATCTAATGAGAGCCAAACAGGTATGTTCTACCATACACAAAAACACATTAGATTAGACAGAATTAAATGTAAATATGTATTGCGAAAAAATGCGTCATGTGCTATTGTCTTTATGCTGCATTTTAATTGACTGCAATTTATCAAATAAATATATAATTGTTGCTTCTGTGTCAATTCCCAATCCTACAAAATAGTTGAATATGTAATATTGGAATTGGATTTTATTTCAATAGATTAAGGAACTTGTAAATGAGGTTAACTTTACACTAAATTAAGCAAATAAATTTTCAAACAAACATAAAACACATAATCATAAGAAATTATTAAAAAAATAAAATTTACCGAGATGTAAACGTGACTGGGTACACCACTCAAACTGATATGAAGAGGCTGATTTTTGTTAACATTGGTGTCAAATGAGGAGGGCCAGGGATCTGGAATGGTAGCATTGCTTTGACCCATCTCCCAGTATGACTCATAGATCTTATGAAGGTCAATGGCCAAAGCTGTACAGTTATAAATCACCACACCAAGTTCTTTTACCTTCAAAAACAAATCTTATTATTAGGATTGAAACATTTCCCTGCAGGAGTGAAATCTGAATTGTGAGTAATAAATGCTGCTTCAATTTATACCTGAGTCAACGCTCTCCAGTCCATGTTGGCACTGCCAAGGAAAATGTGTTTTCCATCCACAATCCAGAATTTACTATGAAGTATGCCTCGAGTCAAGTGTCCAAAATTAACTCGTCTCACCTTTACACCTGCAGCAAGAATAGAACCATGAAGCCTGACTGCTGAGACAAGACAATGTTAAAAGATGTATATAAAAAAAACTTATAAAGGACCATTCTCTTTTAGATTGTGCAGATCTGTGGAGTTGGTGGCTACAGACGGGATGCTGGATACAACTCTCACAGACACATTTTTTTTAGGCAGGGCTTTTAATTGTTCCAGGATGTCTCTTCCCTGTTGAAAATACACATTAGATTTTTTCATTTCCTTTTTTCTTTTTTTTGAACCAGAATTTATAAAAGTTATAATAAAAATATTATAAAAAAAAAAACTGTAACAAACAGCCACAATAAATATATGGTTTAATAAAAATAGACACCATCAAGTGTCAAAAATCAGAAACATACATATAAAGTTAACTTGGTGCGTGTAAAACATACAAACTCTTTTGGGCAGACATTGCATATGGAGTGTAAAATGTGTTGGAGGGATTTTTTGCTAGTTCTACTCCAGTGTTATGTGGATCTGAGTAAAGGTGTCTGTGTAAGATCCTATATGTTGATAAAATTGGATAGGTTTTGTAAAGTTTTTCATCAATGTGCACATTATAAACCACATGCTCTTTATACCAAGGTATAATACTAAGGTATTAATACGAAAATCTTATAGAGTGACTGTTACTACACAGTTTCTGTTGAGTCAGTTTCATCAGCACTCAAAGGAGACTTTGCCAGCTGGATGTTTTTTGGTTGGTGGAGTGTTTTAAGTCTAGCAATGTCAATGGGTGTTTAAAAACTTTAGCAGCATTGCTTTGTCTGATCCAAGTTGTCTTAATGACAAGTTCAGAAAAACGCACACCAACACCATGTCAGAGTCACTGCAATACTGAGAATAACCTAATATTCAATCAGTACATTATTGATATGCATAGTGGTCCATTAGAACACACAGTAAAGGGAACTAACAGTATGCAGAGGAAAAGTTTCTGTAATTATAGAACATCAATGTGTATCTACAGTAACAGTCAAAAGTTTAGAGAGACCTCCTTTTTGCTCCACTTATTGTCCATGTAATCAGTTCCATTTACCATAAGGATGGACTTTGTATTTACAGACTGTAGTTAATCAGTTTGTGGACAACAGTACATACTGTGTTAGAGCATTTACTCTGTTCTCTAATGATCAGGACTCCAATAGTAACACCACAGAGGATTGTCCCACACCGAACTCCTGTGCACAGCAATTAAACTAGCTGCAAAACTAACTGCAGTCACAATGCAAGAATCACAAAATTGTGTAAAATTTGTTTTAGGTAGCTTTATATAACTTATTACATAAACTAGTAACATGGTTAGGATTATGCTAAGATTAAACTATTTTTTAATACAAGGAGGGCTTAGTTTATAGTGCAAACAATAGACGGATGATTTCTTACTGGTTTGTCAGTGTCAGACTGAACACCGATGTCCTCACCAGTAAGAGACCAGTAGAACGAGACTATATCAACTTGCTTGGTTGCGCTGGCTAAAAGGTCTTTCCAGGCCTCGTATAGAGGTTTGCCAAAAGTGGCATTGGCCTCATAGTCCATCTGGCAGGGGATACTCTCAACCAGAATAAGCCTTGTTAAATGCACAAACAAATAGAGACAGAGTCATTGATATAGATAAATAATGAGTAAACATAAAACATATCCAATGTAACATAATTTATTTGAAGTCACATCTCCTAATTAAGGTTGTAGGGATGCTGAAATTTAAAACAAAAAACATTAAGCATGTCACCAGTCTACTGCATACACATATTCCTCTAAACTATTACAGAGGGGATGTAGCTCAGCAGTAGGGCACTTGCTTTGCATGTGAAAGGTTCTGAGTTCAATCCCCAGTATCTTCATCAGCAGTTTTGGAACACTGAAGTCTGATCTGAAGTTTAATATGTTACTTGTTGTATATATTGTACATTCTTCTTTTTAGGGCATGGTATCTCATTGGTTTGGACATTGGGTTATCAATCTGAAGGTTGTGGGTTCAAATTCAAGGTCTACTGAAGTTAACAGTGTGGGTGCTTGAACAAGGCCATTAACCCTTTTGTAAGTCACTTTGCATAAATGCATCTGCTAAATGACCACATGCAAATGTAAATACTATTAAGGTCAATTCAGTAGCTCCAGTTTCATTAACTTTACAGCATTTTTGTTCAAGAAGGAAACCAGAGCCTACAAATGTGAAGCCTACACACAAATTATACACAAAAAATCTTTCTTTTCGAGGCACACCTATGAGCACATGGCAACACTGCAACAATTAATCGTAATACAACAGCTTATTAAGCCATTAATGTAATTTGGGGGCTGCACGGTGGCTTAATGGTTAGCACATTCGCCTCTCAGCGCTAGGGATTCCCGGTTCGAATCCCCATCTGGGTGGAGTTTCCATGTTCTCCCCGTGTCTGCGTGGGTTTCCTCCGGGTTCTCCGGTTTCCTCCCACAGTCCAAAAACATGGATCAAGTTAATTGAATTCTCAAAATTGCCCCATTTAGAGTGTGTCTGTGTGAGTGAGTGTGTGCCCAGCGATGGATTGGCGCCCTGTCCCCCCCCCCCCCCCCCCCCCCCCCCCCCCCCCCCCCCCCCCCCCCCCCCCCCCCCCCCCCCCCCCCCCCCCCCCCCCCCCCCCCCCCCCCCCCCCCCCCCCATTCTCCCCTGGATGGGCATGGGAAACCCCACCGCGACCCTAATATAGGATAAAGCGGGAGATAATGAATGAATGAATGAATGGAATTTGGTTTTAATTTATACCATCATTTACTTATACAGGAATTATTACTGTGTGGGTTTCATTTTCATTAATGCCCTTTTTTTTAAATGTTTCAATGCCCTTTTAATGCCCTTTTTAAATGTTTCTCAGACTCGCTACTTTTATAAAAGGGGTAGTTCTGTCCTTAAATCTGATTAACTCGTTTTTGCTCGACTTTGTCTGTTATCAGTTCCACTTACCATAAAGATGGACTTTGTACTAAAATTACTGACTGCAGTCTATTTGCTTGTGGAATGCAGTACATATTGTGTTAGCCCCTTTAATCTGTTCCCTAATGATAGGGACTCTGATAGTACCCCACAGAGCAGGTATTATTTGGTGGTTATTTGGTTATAATTTGGTTATTCCTATTCCAGAAGTGTCACTCAGGTATTTAAATAAAACTAAAAGAGCACTGCTGCACCAAAACCACCTCATTGCATCAGTGTCACTGCATGACTGAAAATAAACAATATACCACCAAAATCATAGCTGTACTGTGATTTAACTAACCAATAGAGAACAAAGAAGCAACAGGGAACTTATAAAAAATAAATAAATAAATAAAATTCTACAGTGTGTAACTGTAAAAATACTATCCATCTATATGGTATCTGGAGAAAATATTCAATGGAGCAAGAAGGCAGTGTGGCCAACCTTTTGACTTATACATTTTATTTTTTTAATTTTATGTTCTAAGGAAAAAGTTTAGTTAATATTTTAAAACAGTGTATGTGGATTTTTAAAAAAAATATTTGTTCTAGGTTGATTGCATTAGATTTTTATTTATAAATAAAAACTATTGAAGGGGAAAAGTACTGTAACTGTCACACTATTGTAATAAAATTGCTTTACAAATAAATTAGACTAAAGATTTTTGAATATTGCCTTACCTGTTTCCTTCGGAACAATTGTTTGGAGCATTGGTTTGCACTGGTTGCTGTGTTTTAGTCTGGTTTGATGTGAAAGCATTTCTGATTGTTTCTTCATGTTTTAATTCCTCCAACACGGCAATAGCAAGTAAACCACCTATTACAGTTAATCCTGCCATGGCCAAAAGCAAAGTTTTCAAATCACTTTGTCTCTGAAACACATAATTATAACTTTGTGTGAAATTAAACTGGCCACAACTAAATTATAACAGAAAATTTGTGCAAATGAAAAAAAAAAAATCAGTATGAAGAAGTCAAACCTCACCTGTTTGTTGTCATGTAAACATTTGTATGGCGAATTCAATTCATAACCCTCTTTAAATGTTGATCTGCATGAAGTGTGAAATTCAGAATAAGCTCATATAAGAGCAAAACGGCACAACACATATAGTTATTCACAAGTTTTCCAAATCAGTAATAATTTAGGAGTACTTACGAGAACATGGTAACAGCTGGCTTACACCTCTCCGCTTACTAAACCGATTCCAGCAGAAATCAAGCATGAAGCCCGTGTATCTAGTTGCTCTTCCTCTTTTCAGAGAAATGAAACATCTGACATACTATTATTATTTAAAGATTTAAACCTCAGCTTGTGCTTTCAGGATTGCTCAAAAAGTACCAACAAATCTCACCTGCTTTGTCACAATCGTAATAGACTGGCAACACAACTTAAGATAATAATAATAATAATAAATATTCTTTGGTGATTTTTTTTAATCCCTCCCAACCAAATAAACAGTTTCTAATAATTGTAGATATTTAATGAAGACTTTAATGTCTGGACAGCTTGTGGATGATTTTACTTAACAAAAATGTTGAGACACATAAGTGCTGACATGTTCAAGGAATTAGTACCTCCAATTTACTAACTTTTGGATTGCAAAACGAAACTCGAAACACAAACAAAGGGACTCCACATAAAAAGGTTGTTTTCATGTTATCTTACATATAAATTACACAAACAATACAACACCTAATTGGTAAGTCAAATTTACATCAAGTACAAAATTAACATATTTCTGTGACATTTTAACACATTAAAAGAAGTCAAACAAAGCCATACCAACAACACAATTGTATTTATTTTATATCAATCCTTGAATTACATAGAATTTAATAAAATGAATCACTCTTGATATTCATTTACAATCTGTATGATCTTGGAGAAGCTTTTAAAACATTGCTTAGTTAAACAATGCTTTTAAAAAAACAAGAACCATGTGGACTGAGTCATTTGCTACACATATTCTGTGTAAATTGGTTTCAAGAATCTGAAACTGTACATTTAGAAATAGATGATAAGAAATGAGAAATTAAATGGACTGTTTGAATTGGGGCGGCATGGTGGCTTAGTGGTCAGTTGCCTGACAGCGCTGTGGATTCCATATTTGAATCCCAAACTGGGGAGTTTCCATGTTCCCTCCGTGTCCGTGTGGGTTTTCCGTGTTCCTTGGTTTACTCCTGCAGTCCAAAAACATGGATTCAATGTATATTGAATGCTCTAATTCGCCTAATATAGTGTGTGTCCGTGTGAGTGAGTGTGCTCAGCTATAGTTTGGCCCCCTGTAGTGGGTGTATCTGCCCAGCACCCGAAATGTTCTCCCCTGGAGGGGCATGGGGGACCCTAATAGAGGATTAAGCAGAGGATAATGAATGAATTGGGTTTAATTCAGTCTCACAAACATTAATTTTAATAGACTGACGGTTGGGTTGTGACAGTGTAAGAAGCACTGCAAAAACTGATTTAACGGCATAGTTAGCAAATGTCTTATCATAACTATCAAGAAATAAACATATTGCATAAGCTGCCATCATGAGAATTTCATACACTGGCCTGCTGACCTTTCTTTTTCTCATTTTTACTTGTTTCAACTAAACAAGTGTGATTCACTGACTAATCAAAGTAAAAAAAAAATGAAATGAAAATAAAATTGTCATGCATTTTGCTAATGTACACAAGCTTTTTGGCTAATGTACACAAGCATTTCATCTATACATTATGCTTTTATATGTGATATTTTAAGATTAAGAAATATTTTATTAATGTAGGACAAAAGAGATCCCAGATTTGATAAAGTTAAAACAATCCATCCACATTCAAAATGACTTTTTTTATTCATTATCAGCACATTCACAGAACATGAACAGAGAACACAGAACAGATTCAATGTTCAGATTTAACACTAGTTGCGGTTTACTTCAACTAGTGTTGCCTGAAATACCCAAGCAAATTATTTCAGAAAATCAAAGTGCATCATGTACTAATTGAAAAAATATTGTAAATTATTGTACATACACACAGACATTTTATTCAATGCACTTAATGTCTGAAAATCACATCAATTATTAATTTATCCTCATATTAAATTAGTTCACTATTAGGGGGTGGGGTAGGGTGCTGGAATTTATTCATGCTTTCATTGGCAGAACAGCACATAGACAAGATAAATTTACACCTACAAGCAAGTTGTCTCCAAGTTACCTGACTGGAAACCCATGCAGACATGAGGTGAGCATACAGGTTTAATACAGAAGGACCCTGTCCATCTGCCTGGGAATTAAACCATGTGATGTAAGGGGACAGTGCTATTCATTTAACCACATTATCTCTGTTAATTTTAACACTTATCAATAGAATTTATAAATGGAGTAAAACTAAAGAAACGATGCAGCAGTCTAATACACAGCAGACCCGAAAACAGGATGGAATTCAGTTAGACAAAACACAAATTTATGGTTTCTCCTGATTAGCAAAGTGTGTTGTAATCATATCAACACACAAAAAAATTTAAGCAAGTCCAGGTTGTGTCCTGAGTGAAGAAGGAAAGGCAGTGGTGCATCACATTTCTCCCAGTGCTCCAAACCAGCCCTGCTGACTCTCACACCTGCTTAGAACTCTTGCATTGGTTGTTCACTTACCATGTCCCACACACAGTGCACACTTGAGCAGAGCTCAATAGTAGGCCACTATTCACTAGTTTGAAATGCAAATGTTCATTTGAGCAGCTTTACAAGATATGATACACAGAGAGGTAGAACGACTCATCTCCCTTACTGTACAAACTTCTTAGGCACACTACCGAAACCGCCTACTGCTGCCTTGAATACCGAAACCCCTCTGAGAAGAAGTTGTTCTATATTCTCTGGGAGATCCTCTGAGGCTATTTGAAGCCATAGTGGCAGAGCCAGCGGCAGGAAATGACCTGGACAGATTCGGACTTCCACCAGGTTCAATTACGGAGTTGATGACTGTAGAGGAAAACAGATACATTACATTAACATTTAGTTATTGAGCAGTTGCTTTTATCCATATTCAGGTCATAGCCAAAATCTCAAACATGCCCTCAGAAAAGAGAAATTTAATTCTGCATTGTTTTTTTTCTGTTTCCTGCTCCTCTTAAAGTCGGAGTGGAAGAGAAATGTCAAATTAAATGAACTGACCTTCCAACCTCTTCTGGATTCCCCTAAGGTTCCGCATGATGCCCATTATTTCCTAGAACAGAGTCACCATGTTAGTAAAATCAAGCTTAAATACAGATTTTTTTAAAAGTAAATTAATAAAATAGGAAGTGAACCTTGTTTTGATTTTCATTAGGTGGAGAATCATCAGCAGCACTGAGCATGGCTTCAATGTCCTCCCAGGTATCTTTCTTACCATGAAACAATATCCTACAGCCAAACACAAGGAAAGAAGTAAGTAAGTACTGATCATAAAACTTTATTTGCATTTTAGAACTATAGACACTACTGCATCACATTACATTTGGTCATTTAAGCAGACACTTTTATTAAAAGCGACTTACAAGGTGAGCACAGGGTTAATTAACAGGGTTAAGGGTCTCGTTCAAGGACCCACATTGGTAACTTCAGTGGACCTAGGATTTGAACCCCCCAACTTTCAGATTGATAGCCCAACGCCCTAGCCACTGAGCTACTGTACCAGAAAAACGTATTATTTGCAACGCAATGCAAAATTTAAAAGGCAATGCCTGACTTTAATTGATTATATTTTTTATTTATTATTACTTTTGTCAGTTTGAAGTTATTTCTGTGACCATTGTGGGTTTTTCTTTCATTAACCAAGTGGTACCAACAATATTGTCCATGTGTGTGCATTATGTAAGATCCTGGACTGGATACCATGGAATTCTTTCTTATATAAACAGAGCTCTAAATGAGTACAATAAATCTACATCTTTACATGACTCATATCTACTGCAAATCATCAACTTACTTGATTTTCTCAGTTAGTTGCTCTGTGTTTTCCCGAATAGCCGCGGACAACTTGGAGACAGGATTTAATATTGAATTATCCAGTGTAACCTGAAGCAAAACATAAAAAAATGCAAGCATTTATACAGTAAACACAGAAGAAGACAAAATGAAAGAAAAACAGTAAACATTTACAATACCTGTTCTTGGATTTTACTTTGTTGTCTGAAACTTTTGGCATCAACACTCTGTTCAGAACTTCTGATTAAACTGGAACCTCCTGAAACTTTTGAATAGTTTGTACTGGTGTCAGGAGTTTGCACCTATGAGACAATCAAAGCAAAATGTAGAATCTATGTGCAAACATACATAATACAGTAAACACAACAAAATAAATAAATAAATAAAAGACAGAACAATAATCACAAATATACAAAAGAAGGATTTTAAATATAAAGACTTCTAGTTCTGTCTTTTACATTAAATATGCTACTAGAAACCTTTTTATGGGAGCGTTTATCAGAGGGTGTGGCTCTTTGCAGACAACTGTGTGACAGTGTCGGCTTATTGCAGAGTAACAGAACATAGACATCTATTTCTTGAAAAAGACAGAGGTGCACAGGTGGTGTGAAACAAATCCACCTAGCAGAATAATAACTCTTGTTTTTTAATAATAATAATAATAATAATAATAATCACACACAGAAACCGAATTCCAAAAAAGTTGGGACAATAAATTGTGAAAATAAAAACTGAATGCAATGATTTGGAGATGGCAAATGTCAATATTTTATTCCGAATAGATCATAGATGACAGATCAAAAGTTTAATCTGAGTAAATGTAACATTTTAAAGGAAAAATACGTTGAATAGAAATTTCACAGTGTCAACAAATCCCCAAATAGTTGGGACAAGTAGCAATAAGTGGATGAAAAAAGGAAATTGAGCATATAATGAATAGCGTAAAATAGCAAAGACTTTTAAGTTATCATCTTCAACCGTGCATAACATCAAAAGATTCAGAGAATCTGGAACAATTGCTGTGCATAAGGTTCAAGGCCGTAAAACTTTTTCGGGATTTGTTGACACCATGAAATTTTGAAACAACATATTTTTCCCTGGCGGCACGGTGGCCTAGTGGTTAACACGTTCGCCTCTCAGCACTAGGGATTCTCAGTTCGAATCCCCATCAGGGTGGAGTTTCCATGTTCTCCCCATGTCCGCGTGGGTTTCCTCCGGGTTCTCCGGTTTCCTCCCACAGTCCAAAAACATGGATCAAGTCAATTGAGTTCTCCAAATTGCCCCATATAGAGTGTGTATGTGTGCGTGAGTGTGCCCAGCGATAGATTGACACCCTGTCCTGGGTGTATCTGCCCAGCGCCCGAAACGTCCTCCCCTGGATGGGCATGTGGAACCCCCCGCGACCCTAATATAGGATAAAGCGGAAGACAATGAATGACTGAATGAGTTACCTTATCATAGACAGACAACGCTGACTCCACAGGGCTGATAGAGGAAGGATTCTGAATTTCACCATCACCAGCTACATTATGGATCTCTTGAGCCAGGATGGCCAAGTCTTTAGCCAGGTCATGACTGAGCCTATCTCAGAAGCAGAAGAATATTGGTTACAACTGAAATTAAATTCTACTGCCATATAAGATTGATAAGACGTTCAAGTTCTGTGGGGCAACATACAGTAAAAACTCAAAGATAGAAAAAAACAAGATATTTAATTTTTACCACATTTGTAAAAGTGGGATAAAACTTGTCTTTTCAGTTTTAGAAGCAAAACAACATGTATGTAAGGGTTGGGCATCAAGCCTTTGATAAGACATTCTACTACTCTTGTGCATCAAAAAATATGAGCTCTGTGATCTGGTGGCAATAATAAACAATAAGGAGCTGTATGTGAGTGAGCTATGCTGCTGGTGGTCATTATTATACCACAGAACAACATGTACTATGATAAGAATGGAACACGGTTCCATATCTGTTAATAAAATATCTGTGTGAAGATTCCACTTATAAGATTCTTCTAAATATCACATTACCTGGCAATCTCAGCGCTATGGGTGGTCCAGTTCTGGAAATTGTTGCTCTCATGTCCTTCCCCTTCTGGGTCCCTGGGTCTGGACACCGGTCGTACCAAGTCAAGAGTTTGGGGTCTGGAATTGTGCAAGGCTCCTGAATGATGGGAGCGTTTATGTTTAGCTGTGGTATAGTATGACTCGTACTCCTCCTCTGAAGTAGAGGTGTAGTCCGAGCTCTTCTGATGTCTCCTGGAGCCTTACCCCAGGAGGAAAGTTTAAGGAGCACCAAGAAAATCAGTGCAAAAGAAAGGAGTGGATAAAAAAGGAAAAGAAAATACCAAACATATGAGAAAAAAAACCCAGAAGTCAGACTACCAAGTCCACCTGGCACAGGGTTTAAAGTAGTCAGAAAGTGCTCATATAGTAAAGTTAAAAAAAAAAAAAAAAAAAAACTTGTGATTTCACCAAAATGAGCACTTGATCGGATTAATACAAGCCTACAGGGATTAGTGTAAAACAAATTCTATTAGTGAATTTAAACACGACACAAAAGACATGTTAGTTTTAGTCACTGCACCAGTTAACTAAAAGAAACACGGATACAGTACATGTTCCCCCAAAAAACTCCCAAAGAAATGGGTGTGACAATTGAGTAGTATAACATTTTGATTATACATTTGTCTGGATTCCTGGACACTGGTTAACCTGATCAATCATCAATAGGGAAATGTCATTAAAATATATTTTTTATCTTTAGCCCTATGACTAATTCTTGTCAAGGAAGCCAGCTTATAACAATATTAACATTAAATTCAGCTGATACATACTTGCTGTACTGCTTGCATATTTGGCACTGCTGGATCGTCCTCGAATGATGGGTTGCTTGCCTGTAGTCCCTGAAACTTTTTGTGCACTGTTTTTAAGATCCGGAACAGAAGCCTTCCGAACAGAAAAGCTGGATTCTGTGCTACGGTTAGAAAAACCTGTCCTGCTAGCTGAGGACTCTGTGTCACTAGGCGTTGTAAACGAGCCTGTTCTCTTTCTAGGCAGAGCCAATACGTCCAGCCGAGAGAGCCGCTTGCCCTCATTGGTTCTAGATGAAGAAGGGTTAGTGTCAGAATTCTGAGAGGTTCGGTCAGTTTCTGTACCATCATTGTCAGATGCCTCTCCTAAGCGTGCACGTCGAAGCATGGATGTTCTTGTAGGCCTTGGAGTAGAAAGGCTGTTGGAGCGAGCAAGTGCTTGAGACCCCTTAATGGACTTGCTGGTGTTGTCTGTTTGACGAACACCAGAATACTTTTGCTGAGAAATGGATTCCTGGTCTGAGACAAATTCATGCCTCTGAGCCACCGTAGTGCTTAGAGCTTCCTTCTCAAAGCCAAGAGATTCCCCTTTCTTTAAATTATGACGCAATGACCTCCCAGATTCACCACCGTCCCTGGAACTAGCCTTACATGGTTGAGGTGAAAAACCAGCAGACGGTCTAGGAGCATTCTGTTCTTGGGTACGTCGAATTGCCAGTTGATTGTCTATTAATAGTTCACTTCGAATAATGGGATTCTTTTGAGTATTACCACTGCCCTGACTGACTGTGCTGGAAGTGTCGACATCAGAGTCACCAAAAAGCGAGTCCTTCCGAAAGCTAGTTGCACAGTCATGTGCCTGCTCTTGAAGTTTGGCCTCCAAAGATGCAAGCACATTTTCTGTCTCTTTCAGATATGATTTTGTGTCTTGGCTGTTAGAATCCCTGAAAGCATTATTATCATTGCTTGAAATATGGGGTAACTTAAAAAAATGGACATCACTGGAACTATGTTTAGTATAACTTTCTTGTCTGACAAAAGAAGAGTTTTCTATGCCAGTGGAAGCATCCCTATCTGGAGAAGAAAGGTTGGAATTCAGAGATTTGTGACAGCCATATTGTCTAGTTATGGTAGCCGTTGAGAACTTTGTTGTAGAATTTGTCTCTTTTTCTTCATATGGTAATTGTTTTGCTGCTTTAGATTTGCACTCAGAGTAAGTATTTTCTGTTTGAGCACTGATTTTACCGCCGTGTTCTATGATAGATCCATCATCTGATTTGCTGGCATCACTCAGGCTATCTGGATCGAGATCATCTGGTACAAGAAGGTTTTGATGATCTTCCTTTTGGGCTAAAGCTGGTATATTCTTCTCTACAGCCTCAAAACTTGGATATGAATCTGACTGTATGTAAATGCTAGGTGGTGGAATTTTATTCTCCAGAACAGGCAGCTTTGGTAGAATCCGACGTGGTCTAGGAGACTGGAAATTTTCGGTATAGTTGTTAGTTTCTTTGGGGTCTGACTGTGGGATGTCATGCCCAGCTGTTGAGTGGTAAATATAAAATTAGACTTAATATGAATATCCTATAGTATTAGTGCAGATTCCAAAGGGACTTTTGCCAATACCTGAATGATCCACTGATGCTGGGATGTTGAGTTTTTTAGACACTGAACTAGTGTCTGAACAGCCGTCAGCCAAACTAGCCCAGCAGGAAACCCACTTGGGACCACCAGTGCTTAATGATGTTATCTGATGCTGTGGAAAAAGAAAGTATCAGACACACTGATGCCATAGTACATATAGAAACCACAAGTATAATCAAAGTTTAGTTCTATTGATTAGATAGAAGTATAATTATAATTGTTTTGTTTTCAGAAATAGTTAATAATTTTTTTGACCCTTTAAACTAAATTTTTCATATTTTTGAAATAAGAAAGAGCGTTTCCTATTAAATTCATTCATTCATTCATTTATTATCTTCTGCTTTATCCTCTATTAGGGTCGCGGTGGGGTTCCCCATGCCCATCCAGGGGAGAACGTTTCGGGCTCTGGGCAGATACACCCAGGACAGGGCGCCAATCTATCGCTGGGCACACACTCACACAGACATGCACACATGTGGCAATTTGGAGAACTCAATTGACTTGATCCATGTTTTTGGACTGTGGGAGGAAACCGGAGAACCCGGAGGAAACCAACGCAGACACAGGGAGAACATGGAAACTCCACCCAGATGGGGATTCGAACCGGGAATCCCTAGTGCTGAGAGGTGAACGTGCCTTCCTATTAAATTATCAGATGCAATTAATTTTACTTCCCATCAACAAAAATTAGAATCCTAATGAAGAGGGGAAAAGGATCACCACCATAAACACAGAACCAGAAGGAAATGTAGATGCAAGTGGAAGAAGCAGAAATGGAGGCCAAGGATCATACAATAACAATGCCTTTGTTGTTAACTACAACGAATATAAACAAGCTTTTTAATAAAAGATTGTAAATATTTTTTAAAAACATAGCATTTATAGTTTTGCTAGAAATTAATGTAGTTTAATAAATTAGCAATCAATGTAAAAATTCTACTGGAACGGATTGAATAAAAGGTAATACTACTGTAATAAGTATTTAGTTAATTGGTCATTGGTTGTAATTTTAAAGTGCTTTTTAACATAATTTATTTTAAGGCTTTAAACACACAGGTCAACAAACGATCAAAGTTTGTTAATTTTTTAATAAAGTATTTTTGTAGACCTCATTACTATTATCACAGTAAAACAAGGTATATAAACAGATTCTTGGCCTCCAAAAACAGAAAAATCAGTTGGCAACTAGGCCAGTGCTTGCTCCCCAAGCAAAATTTAAAGCCTGGAGTGACTTTACCTGTGCTGGACCCACAGCAGGGTCACTAACACATGGTTCAAGGACCAATGCTGGGACAGATCTATTCTCACTAAGTGAAGACCTATCATGGTCCTCCCTGTCACCCTCTACAGACCTACACACTGCTGCTGAAGGCTGGCTGTTAAGCTCAGGGCACTCACCAACACCAAACACCTGTCAGGAACAAAGCATGCATGAGCGGGACAAAACTAGCAAAACAAAACAAAAAAAACATGGCGAAGCACAGACAAGATCAAGCAGATAAGCAAAGCAAAATGCATATAAAGCATCTTAGGTTAGCTGTGCTGCATGGCAGGCATACTTCCATGTTCAAGGTTTCACATCACCTTGCACTAGAGCACTGTCTAACTTTAAAATGAAATTTAAATGAAAAAAGACATTTTGCAGTCTCACACTTAGAATTAAACATGAAATATAGACACTGCATGAAAAATATTTCTCTTCTAAGAACAAAATAATGGACACCACTATTCACCTTTCTTATTTTGACTGAGAGGTAACCAACCCTGCAAATCGTTTTTCCAAGCAAATAAAATTATAACTGTTTTGTGGTTAGCATGTTCAGTGCTGCGGATTCCATGTTCGAATTGTAATCTGGGTGGACATGGATAAATGCCCAGCGACAGATCGGTCCTGGGTGTATCTGCCCATAGCCCGAAAATTAAGCGAAAGATAATAAATGAATAATTATAACTATAAACTACATATTTATGACTATTTATAGAGCTTTTTTGTTTTTAATTCTCAGCATTTTTAGTCCAATACCATCTTATTATTTATCTCATTTACTACTATGAATTATCAGAATTTGATCAGCAGCACTTGCTAAATATTTGTTCTACAAAAACAAATAATTAGTAAAAAAAGTAAATAGTAAAATTTCTGAAATGCAAGAGTGGGTGAACGGCAATGCGATTGAAAGAGTAGTATTAACAGATTTAAATTTCATGTTGCTTACATACCAACTTGTACTTTTTTGTGCATTGTTACTGATTTAAAATGCTTTTAACCATGAAGTCTATTGGCACAAAAAAGATAATACCTTATCAATCATTTTACGTGCATTCTCCACTTCTTTATCTGGGGCCTCGGCTTCAATGGTGTATGTGCCAGTGTCACTCAAGCTGTCATCTTCTTCTTGTCTAAAACCATTAGCGTTCTTAACTATGCTGGAGCTGGCTGACGTGGTCATATGTGAGGGATTTGATGTTTCTTCCTGATTAGAAGGTGATGAGACATATGACTCATTTTTGCCACAGGCCTGAGTCTGAGAAGGCAATTTATTCATTATTTTCTTGAAAGCTTTGCTTGATGATGGGGATGAAATCTTCTCAGGAGCAACGGCAAAACTAGGCTTTGTCCCTTTAAGGAAATCGGAAACAAAATCCAGTGCTAGTTTGGACTTGCGGCCCACACTGGCAAATGGTTTAGAAGAATGGGATCGGGATGAAAAGTTTGAGGTACTGGCCTGAAGGTCACTTTTCTCCCTTCTCAGAGACATGGCTCTTTGGGAACCCTCCAAACCTTTCAGAGGAACAGTGAAACGTTGGGTTGGAGGGTTATGTGCAGCTGAGGAGGCAATCTGCTCTCCAGATTCCACAGAACCTTTTGTCCTCTCTGTTTTTCTTTTGTGGACTAAATGTGTGTCTGAAGGAGATATATTACTGGTAAAGGACTGTGACCTGTTCTTATGTGCCTCCACTTCAGAAAACTCGATTGTGAATGCCTGGTGAGGCTCCTTCTTAGTCTGAATATGAAGTGGAGTTGAGCTCATGTGAAGTTCTCTTTCTGGAGGTGTAAAATGTTGTGGTGGGGTTGATGATGTTACTTGAGGATTTAAGGCAAGCTCTTCTGAGTCACCCACTATTTCGTCATCCTCATTGTATCCCTCTAACAAAAACAAGAAGTTGTGGCATCAGTATCACTAAGGTAAACAAAAAATCCAAAAAGAGTTATGATAAATCAATGTTATTGCAATGATTACAGAATGTATTTCAAAGGCTACGCTCAAATTACACTAACCATGAATAACTCTAAAATATGTAGACATTCAAGCAGACACATTGCTCCTTTTATTACACTAATGAAGCTGTCAATTTAAATGTCATTAATGAGGCTAACTAGTCACTACAGCTCTATGAGATGTATACATATGTTGGGTATAATTTTACAGCTACAAAAACCTACACAACATTACCCAGTCTAGCCAGTTCGCTGTGTTACTTACCTTTTGGATTATTTGTACTGATGGGAAGGTCATTACTACTGCTGTAAAGCTCCTCTGACCTGGACTTTCTTCTCATCATGCTTGCATCACTTTGTACCAACCAATCAGCAACTTTGGTCTCTGCTGAAATCGTCTCCTTTGGGGTAGCAACTGATTCTTTGCTGGGGTTCTTGCGTTGGCGGAAGGAAAACTTTGTAACATGGTCTTTAATTTTAATCTTTCCCGGAGTGCAATCATCAAATTCAATGGTAAAGGACGCATGACTCTGGACTACAGGGGGGGTAGCAGGAGACTTGTTGTCTGTGTCTTTTGTTGGAATCACCTGGACCTCTTGTTCAGTATATTTCGATCTTGACTGCCATTCCTTGGAGGTAATTTCAAAGTAACTTGCATCTCTTCGATTAGAGTATGTGGACATCCCATGTATTTCATTCGATGAGCTGATGAGCTCTTGTCGGGTTTCCTCCATTAGCTTGTCTGTGGACAATATATGAGCACAGACCAAAATGAAAAATACTTTCTACAACAAAAACAAATACCACACTAAATATGGCAAAAATATTGTTCCAAATATGGCCAAAAATGTTGTTCCCACCAAAAATTATTTGTTTTCACACAAAATATAAACAATATTATTTTACACATAATTATTATTTCACTAAATAAATAACTATGGCTGACACACTTTATACACATTTAAAAAAA
>JAFMOD010000299.1:1982836-2001299 GCA_019802435.1 Corydoras maculifer | reverse complement strand
CCACAAAGTATTGACTCAGGGGGGCTGAATAATTTTGCACATCGCACTTTTCAGTTTTTTATTTGTAAAAAAATTGTTGATTCATGTATAACTTTCATTCCACTTCACAATTGTATACCACTTTGTGTTGGTCTTTCACATTAAATTCCAGTGAAATATATTTATGTTTGTGGTTGTAATGTGACAAAATATGGAAAAGTTCAAGGGGTATGAATACTTTTGCAACCCACTGTAATTGGAACTGTGTTAGTCTTATTAGTAAAGTTCTACAGGGAAGCGTTTCTTAAAGTGTGTGGTGTGCAGGGGGGGTGAGAAAAACGTTTTCACGATAAACAATAAATAAATAGTGGATTCAGGTTAGCACAGCATTTCCACAAGTGTATGATACTTAGTGTTATAATGTGTGATCATACCTGTGGTGGGTTTACGCTCATTCTTTTCCTGCTTAGAATGCGGAAAGTCCCCAGGTCTGTTCTGCTCATCAGCTTGTTCCATATTCCTGATTTCTAGTGCATTTTGACCCATCTGTAGCTGACTGGTGTACTTCTCATGCTGACAAGCAGGAAACACACACATAAGGAAATTTGCCATTTTTAAGTCATAAACCAAAACATACAAGTTGGACATTAGCATTTAAAAATTTAGTCTGCAGTCATTGAACAATTCAACTTTAATTCATAGCTCTTTTTTTTTCACTTTTTATGTACAAAGATGTATGCCTTAACATTATCATTATCATTATAGTGATGGGCGGCACGGTGGCTTAGTGGTTAGCACGTTCGCCTCTCAGCGCTAGGGATTCCCAGTTCGAATCCCCATCTGGGTGGAGTTTCCATGTTCTCCCCGTGTCTGCGTGGGTTTCCTCCGGGTTCTCCGGTTTCCTCCCACAGTCCAAAAACATGGAACAATTTAATTGAATTCTCAAAATTGCCCCGTTTAGAGTGTGTCTGTGTGCCCAGCGATGGATTGGCGCCCTGTCCTGGGTCTATCTGCCCAGCGCCCGAGATGTTCTCCCCTGGATGGGCATGGGGAACCCTACCGCGACCCTAATAGAGGATAAGCGGGAGATAATGAATGAATGAATTATAGTGATGATTTTTGGACATAGATTAAAGGTTATCTTATAAGCAATCTGGAAGAATAAAGGAGTATAGGAGGAAGTAGGGCAAATATCTAGTATTTTTGAAGAAAAGGAATTAATGCCAGTGGAGAGACAAGTTTTGAGTATTGGTTTAATGAATACATTGACAGAATTAGTGTGTACACTACATAAGGAAATAAAATTCTAATATGGTTATTATTATAATTTTTATTACATATGTTTTCATATATTTTTGAAATAATAATGCATATAAACATTTTTATTGTATGTAATAGGTTAAAAGATTTTATTTCTTTATGTAGACATGTGTATATAGGTGCACCGAGTTTCATAGGTATATTCACCTGTATACATTCTCTGGTTGTAAGATTATAAGAATATATGTTCACAGCAAAAAATAAATTCCCAAAATTCCCCATTCACTTTGCTTTAGGATAATTTTTGCTTTCTTATAGCTTGGCCAATGTTTCAAAATTCAAAAGAGGAAATTAGCTGGAGTCAGAGATCGCTGCAGCCAGACCAATCTTGTAAAATCTCAGAGTGATCGAGAGACATCCTATAAGCCGGGTCACATCCACTTTTTACCTCGTTCACTGTTTTTTCACTGCTTTGATATATGTATGCACTGTGCCTTCTACAGCCAAGCTGCGATCACACTCACATTTTCTTTAGGAAATGCACCTCTCTAGTTATTATTGAAATGTTATCTAAATATCAAAATTACACCAAAGTCCCATAAGCTAGCAAACATACCTTAAGAGCTTCTTCCGGGACCCTGTGTTGGCTTTGCTCCATGATGTAAACATGAGAATGTAAGAAGAGTTAAGATTCAACAGTACATTACATGAGTGCAGCATCGAGAATAAATAAAATAAAATCCATATCAATAAAAATAAATAAATAAATAAATATATATATATATATATCATATCATCATATATATATATATATATATATATATATATATATATATATATATATATATAAAGTGTGTTTGTTAAGTGCTTACACAATTCTTTAACACCGCTAGTCTTTTAAATACTATTCTAAAGCACTAGTTTAAGCCTTATGCATAGGTTTGAAGTTTCCAATGTTTTTCCACTTTTTGCTGCATAAGCATACTCCACTCAATTATGGCCAGGGTTGGAATGGTGAGC
Organism: Corydoras maculifer; assembly: GCA_019802435.1. Lineage (NCBI taxonomy): Eukaryota > Metazoa > Chordata > Actinopteri > Siluriformes > Callichthyidae > Corydoras > Corydoras maculifer. Next base: position 1,999,040 of record JAFMOD010000299.1, on the reverse strand, counting down.
AGGTCAGAAAATGAATGTATGAATGTACACAGGGTGTGTTATTTAATTAAAAATAAACAAAATTAATATATTACAACTAATGAAAAATGTGGCTTCACAGTTACAGAAATAATAAATGAAAAAATAATTTTAAAAAGTCTTTCTATGCAAATAAGAACTAAATTTATTGTGTCTCAATGTGCAGCAAGGTAAAAATGCAAATAATTGTAAAATAAAGGTTCTGATTTAAGACCAGCATCATTAGTAACAAAATTATCCTTTCAAATCTTTGCGACAGAAGAAAAGGATATCATATCCAAAACGAATGACATCAGAAAGCTTCAGGGTGATATAGGTCTGGTCAGGGATGCGAAGGTCATTCACAAAGGTCTAGAGATTCATAAAATCAAATGTATTACATATGAAGGAAATGCAGCTGTCTGTTACATTAAGGTTCAAGTTAATTATATCACTTATTTTTTAGCATTTTTATTATGTGTCTTAACTATGTAAAAATTGATTTTGTACACTTGCTGTATTGCTATTAATATAATGATATATTGCTGAAAAAACATGAACCAAGACATTAGAGGTTTATTCACATATTCTGGAAGTGGATTAGAACACAGGTAATTAAAAAAAGACAACTATTAAACTGGTATAAATCTTTTCTAAAAAAGTTACAGGGACAAACAGGAAGGTCAAAGTCAATTATTATTATCCCTGGGTGTGCTGGAACAAGATTACACCAAAAGCATGGCAATTATTAGTTGGATGTCACAAAGACACCAAAGGTAACATCTAAGTATCAAGGGCTTTATTACATTGGCTAACAATATTTAGTAGTCCACCATCAGAAAATGGATGTATTAAGTAAGGACATGCAGGTGAGTAGAGGAGACCAAGGACAATACTCAAGATTAACCAAAATGGAGAAAAATAACCCACTGTGGCGACCCCTAATGGCACCAGCCATTACATTTTTTGAGAAATTAATCAGTTTGAAAAGGTTATTTCCAGAACCATGGATATTGATGCATGACTAAACATTACTTAGAAAAATCGACATTATTTAGAAGACTACATTCTGCTAAGTTTTAAGTTTTGGTACATTAGATAGCATGTTCTATGAATGTTCTCAACTGGATGCCAGGCAGTGTCTGGGTAATGTAATTCCACTGCAAACAGAATGAGGAAAAGATGGATTAAAACTATGCACCCCATGCAAATTTGACAGAGATGTGAATCAAAAAAATGGCATGGCAACGCAGTGGAAATGGAACACAAACCTGATTTTTTTCTAACACACACTCTATTAATAAGCCAAAATATAAAAGTACACATTAATGCTACCACCTTAGATATGGTCAGTCAGGTCATGTTTGTGTGAAGTCTGTATGTGTATATATTTATGTGTGTGTGTGTGTGTATGAAAAATATTGCTCAATTTAAAATGGTTGAAGGTTTAAGCTAAAGGTTTTATCCTTGTCTACATTTTCTTCAGCTTGAAATAAAAATTTATTAAAGATGAAAATTACAGAATTTTTACAAAAATGACCAAACTCCAGCAAATAAAGCCTCTTAAATAAGAAAAGAAATTAAGCACTGTGACAGTGGTGCGTGGGGGGGAGGAGAGGCAGAGCCAACGCGCTAAATAGGACAGGAAGAATGATTAGTGCACCCGAAGCGGCTCCGTCTGATAACCGTGTGCCTTCATAAGTGGGCAAGGTACATCCCGCATGTGAGAGAATATTCCACTGGCGGGACAGTGGACACAGCATGTCTACACCCGTATGTACTGTAAAAGCCCAGTATGTGTGCGAGTAGGTGAGTTTGTATCGGCTCCTGTTGTGGTGCAATCCTGTCTCCAGTCCTGTCTCATTCCCTTCCACTCCGTGACGAGCACCAAATAGGATTTACACAGAGTAAATGCTACCACTCAGCTCGTGTAAAACCTTACTGAATGGTGGTGTAACTCAAAAAGGCTCACTTTACAAAAGTGTGAAAAAACTGAAACAGTAGCGATGTGTAATCCACAGTTCTCATGTCAGGTTCACACTACATAAACCTGGCAAAAACGAACCAATCCGACACACACAACCAGGGCATACTATTGTGAGGCAGTGGCAAACAAAAAAATCTAGGTGTGAGGACAAACGTGAAAAGAAAATGGTACCAAAATAGGAAGGGACATGTTTGCCCAATCTTTTGGATTAAAACCAAGTATGGACTCTTGGGGAAAAACTTAAAGAGTAATGGGGCTACCATAAAACACTGCGAATTAATACTTCATACATTACTCAAAAAATGCATATAACATCACTCTACCTGATTATGATTAAGCATAAACTTACCCCATTTAGGCTTCCAAGGTCTTTAACCAGGTGCTCATCAGTAGCTGGATCATAATTAAGAACAGCATGCTGCTTGTCCACGCTACGAGACTGCAAAGAAAATTTCAGTTAGAAAGAAAAGGTTAACTACATAAAAGAAATAATTAAACAACTGCAAGAACAAAGACAGTCTAAAAATAAAAAAGCAGATGAATTAGTTTGTATAAATTATACTCATGCAAAAACAAAAGGTATACCTTCTTAAAATAATATGCTTTTACACATCAGGACTTAAAAGGTCTTGAAATTACTTAAATACAACATCTCACGAACATCATGTCATGTTACTTTGACAACAATAAACCCAGAATGGAAAAGTGTGTAAAAAAACTCAATAATTTCTATAAAATTAATAGATTATAGAACCAACTTTGGCAATAATTTGTTGAAAAATATTATTTTCTGCATGACTTTGTCTCACTCATTGTAATTTAATTATGTATAGCTCAGCCACAGAATTTCAGGTGGGTAAAGGTTTAGAATTTGAGTCATTGCAAATCCCTTTCAGCTATTTGGTTTCAAATTTGATGTTGAGCTTGGGATCAATGGCCTGTTGAACGATACAGCTCCAGTCAAGATTAAGCTATGAAACAGATGGCCTCAAATTTAACTGAAATAATTTGGTATCAAAGAGAGTTTGTGGTCGACTTAACAACCGCCCAGGTCTGTAGGTCTCCATTTTGACCAAAGATTTCAAATTGCACTGCAATAAAATTGAACATTTATTAGTACTGAAGCCTGTATGGTTTAGGATGTATCTTTTGGAGTTTCTGCTTATTAGCAGACCTAGCTGTAAATTTATAAGAATGGCCACGCTGGGGAAATGGTCTACTGCCCTGAATTACATTTAAATTAAGCCATTAAACAGATGCTTTTATCCAAAGCGACTTACAAATAAGAAAAAGAAAAACAAACTACACTGTGGTATAATCAAACCTGATAATTATTAAATTATTCACTCTGCTATGAGAGTTAGCACCACGGTGAGGTTGAATCATCAGGCAAAATTCATCACTAGAGAATAGTGAATGAGTTGGAGTGCATTTTGTAAATATAGATTGAAGGTAAGAGGGCCAGAGTCAATACCTTGTACTGAATGCGAGTAGGTACAGGGTGCCAGTTTAGAGAGATGAGTAATTGAGTGACATAAGTTCGCTTAGGCTAGTCGAACACAAGTTGCCTGCAGACTTTTAAATCAGCTGTAGAGGTCTGATTATGCAAGCTGGGAGACTTGCATGCAATGCTTTACAATAATGAAGCCAGGATAGAATGAGGGCTTGGACGAACAACTGAGTAGCATGTTCAGGTCTGATCTTCCTGATGTTGTACAGAAAGGATCTGCAGAAATGGGCAGTTTTAGTGACCTGATCAGATCAGATCAGAATGTTTTCAACTAATATAAATGTATTTTCACTGCAACATGCTGTACAGAACACAAAAGGTGTTTGAAAATTTACCTATAACACTTCCCATATTGATAGATGCTCAAAGACCAGAAAAATGCCATCACAGTACCTGACTTGCACTTTAACTGTTAATTTCTACTAATACAATAAAGTGTGGGTCATTTTACATTTGACTTTTGTATTTTGGGGTAATTTGTTTTTATAAATAAATGATGGGTGAAATTCGTAATATGTTGTTATCTTAAGTTTAACAAGTCACTTCCAACCAGAAAAGAACTTAGCTTACATCTTACTACTGGTTACCCATTTTCCTTTACATCTGCTAACATATAAACTTATGTAGAGCGACTTTTATTAAGACTTTCTAATGCATTAAAAAGGCCCTTGCTAAACAGTAGCAGACTGGCAGCGTTTGGGCTGATTATTTTAACTGCTAAGCCACCAACTCTTTCTCTTTATCAAGGCCGCTCAGGTGTTGGCCAAGTCGCTTGTTATTTAATTTTGGTCTAATGCAACATTCAGGTTTCATTTAATAAAACTTCTTTGTGGCTGATTCATATTTTTTTTTTACTATTTTACTATTAATTTACTCCAAAAAAAAATGATCACAATGTATTATTATTTAACTCTATGTAACACCTATGCTCCATATGGAGGTGGAGGGGAGTCAGGCATTTAATAAACATGCACAGAAATAAAAAAAAGAAATCTGCTGCTAAATCTGCAAGTTTTATAGAATCTGATTTTATAATATTTTGTAAATTTTACATTTGCATATCAGATCCATAATCATTACATTACATGTGAGTGTAATACAACACATGATAATATTTCAGATCCTTATTGTTATAATTAAGTTCAGAGGGTGCACAATTCTAGAAATTTGGCTCAAACAGTGTTTAAAAATATATAACAAGTTAACATTCCTGTTTTCTTACAACTTTATAACAACAAGTGTGTATGTTCACAAGTTACATTTCAATTTATAGGCCATTGTCTGTTAAAAATAAATTTACAAAATTAAAAATTATTATTATAATATTAAAGGTTCAATGTTGTAATTATTTGTCTGTTTTAATTATTTTAACCCACAGGTGCTATATATGACTGTTGTATGAACATTTTTAAAGTTTCTTTGCAAGCATTATACACTTATGCCTGGACCAATTAAATACATACTTCACCGATTGCTTTCATATGCTGATAAAGAAAATACCCTAAAAAAGTTAACATTTACACTGTCCCAAAATTAGGTTCCAATAGCTATAATTTTCCCAGTTCTAACAGTCTAAGAAAACAAAAATATGAAATGTTTTCCAAAAACCTTTGAAACAAATTTGCTGGTCCAACAATCACTAAATGGACAATGGACAAATGGGTCAGCTAATCAGATTTAAGGACCAGAACTACCTGTTTTATAAACACATTTATGCAACTGAAGTGAGCCACAAAAGTGTCCTGTGTTGGTAAGAGATGCAATATTGGAAGTTAAATTTGGCTTTAACATCTCCATTAAGTGCAGAACTGAAGTATTTGACTTAATCACACAACATTCATGTTGAAATTCATGCAATACTCTAAATTTAGACATAGTACATTATACAAAATTGAAGTGCAAGGACAAAACAGAACATTTTCGGTCTAGATCGTCAGATTAAAGTATCAAGAACATTAGCAGAGTATTTAGTTGAAACAAGAGTTGGGACACTCTTATAAAAATGCAATAAAAACTATTAATTTAATAACAATTGTCTTGAATTTTTATTTCTGTGTTTTCACAAACATAACTGTATTATGCAAATATAAAAAGAAACAACTCAATGAGAATTGTGCAAAACATTTAGTTAAAAATAATATAAAACTAAAATGGTTATGCAAATAACAGTGTTCTGGAATTCTAGCATTTGTTATAATAATTTGATGCATCAAGAGTGTAGGGTAAGCATTAATGTTACATTTTTTCAATTTTACATTAAATACAAGCTTAATTTAATTAACAAAAGACACTGACCAAGCAAACACTGAGTGCTAAATTACATCAAGCCTATCAGAAAAGTCAATAAATAAACCCAGCTCAGAAATTGCAACAGCTGAACTCTATCAGCAATAGACAGAAAACAGCAAAGCCCTAAAAAGGGTCAGTTGGGATATCTTTTGTCCCATCTTACACACATCAAAGGCAGCTCTGCTTTGGTGCCGGACTCATTTGCAGCCTCATTAGAGCTGATCCTCTATGACTGTTACTTTGGAATCTTTACCAAAGACAACAGAGATCTGAAGTCAGAGACACTGCTCACTGCTCATATCCTGTTGCATTTACAAACATAACATAACAATTCATAAAGGCTTTGGGGTCACGTTGCGCTCAGTTTCTTCTTGGCTATAAAAACGAAACTAAGAATTCAGCCAGAATTTAATAAAGCAGAGTCCTGCCCTGATGCATTAACATTAAGCAATACCAGAAAGTTGAATGCGCTAATCTAGACACCATTAAACATTATCTTCATTATCTTCAGCAGGCTGTCAATAAAAGCTCAGTTGTAGTTCTATTTATATCCTTGAATAGGCCACTTGTCTGGAACACATACTTTTTACAGGTAAGCTGTAAGCAATAGGAGAGTAGCAAGTCTCTGTATTTGAACAATAAGCTATTGTGAATAAAGTTCTGATCTGTCTGTCACAAAAAGAAAGAATGAAAACACCCTGTTTTCAAATTCCTAAACCACAGTTAGTATTACAGAATCCATTGCATTGTTTTCCATGTTGACATTATTTAACACAACTAAAAGCTTGTGGTCAGGAGGCAAGCTCTGGAGATGCCAGTGTTCAATCAGAAAGAACTTGCATTTCAACAAAAAGATCAGACACCGCAACATTATAAATAATGAGAGAGGCTGAGGTTAGGGTAATAGTGACAGTGTATGAATTTAGACAGGAAGAGTTGGTGAGTTAAGCCAAATGAGCATTCTGAAATAACCACAGACCAAAGTGAAATGGATAAACAGTTTAAGAAGCAGAGTGCTTTTCCAGTGACCTATATGGACTGAGAGGGAAACAGGGAAAAAGATTTCCAAAGAAACAAATGAAATGTTAAGGTAGTCACTGATTAACTAAAAACAATAACAAAATATGTTAAAATAATAGATTTGTATGACGTTTTTCTGTAACCAAAATTTTTCCATATTCTAAGGTAAAAAAAAAAAAAAAAAAAAAAGCAGTCAAATAAAAATGTTTTAATAACCACACAAACTGTGTCAGCCTAAACAGATATCATTTCCCTACTGTACATGTTACTTATACAACACTGTGAGTTAGACTACAACTATAAAATAGATACATGTGGTAATAATGAGGGTGGTGCATCAAAAAGTTAATCTACTTTATTAATCCTTTGTGGGTTTCTGCCAAGTTTCACCTGTCCCCTCAAAGCAGGTGAACTGGTGATGCAAAACTGGCCTAAATTCGAATGTGTACATAATGTTGTTTGAGTGTTTGCCATGCAAAAGGCTGATAACCTGTCCAGGGTGTTTCCCCAACTTTTTTCTTATATCCGTAGCAAACCATGGTTCCTTTTATCACCCACAACTACAAAAAGTTACAGATGATGACAGAGGAAAGATAGCATTCCAGTTATAAACAAGTTTTAGTAAAATTCAGACAGAAGTCCATTCTATTTAATTCAAAGTGCAAACAAGTTGTAGAGGGCAAGACCTTCAAATCCCCGACCAAACTTTGTGTAAGCTTTTGCATCATAAAAGTGGTTACACAACCCTGAATCCATCATCGACATATTATCTATAGAACCATGGCCAGCAAACAGATCAAGGTATGTGTTAGGGTTTATTTTGGAAACATTATGAATAATTCATATTTTGCTACATTCGTATGCAGAATTACTATTTTTACCACAATGCATAAAGATCATGACATTTGTAAATTTACAGAATTAATGGTATTTTCCGGGGAGGCACAGTGGCTTAGTGGTTAGCATGTCAACCACTTAGCGGTAGGGATCCAGGTACACTGAATGGTTGGATTTAGGGTAAACTAAATGCTCTAAATTGCCCCTTATAGTGTGTATTTGTGTGTGGGTGGCTGTGTGAGTGAGTATGTGCCCACCCAGTGATCGTTTGGAGCCCTGGGCTTGAAACTTTCTCCCCTGGGTGGTCATGGGGAACCCCCCTTGACCCTAATAGAGGAATAAGTGGGAGATTTTGACTGAATAAATGGTTATTTCCAAAAAACTCGATTCCATAAAAAAAATGTTGTGGTGGCCAGAATAAAGTCAGTTGGCAAACTGTTATTTAAACATCATAGTTTAAATAACTAATTCATTTAATTATTGCATAAGCTTAAAAACATCAAATCACCCTCTTCTTAGTGGCAATATGCAGTATGGCAAAAAGTCTGCCAATTAAAAGTTTTTCTTTAAATAGTTTTGATGTACTTATAAACACATACTGTTATCCTCATCAAAAAAGTCTGTAAGTGAACTAAACAGCTAGGTTTGCCTGTGAGTGCCACAAGTTGTTAAACAATCATTGAAGACAAAGTTTCAGTTATATGATTAATTAATTTTACTGTCATTTCAACAAGAATTGTACTGCATTGGCTACTTAAAAGATCATAGCTGGCCCACCAATCAACACTGATTTTACTAGAACTGAAGAAAACTGCACAATTCAGACAGAAACACAATTTTAAGGCAATTTTAATTAGGCTAATCCTTTACATTCCAACACAAAATGTGTAGGCAGGTTTGAAGTATTTTTTTTATGTGTTAATACCGTTATTGTCAAATAATTAATCAATAAAATTAGAACTGATGACCTATCAGTTGAACTGATGATATGACATCTTGATCGATAGGTGTGTGTACCCATAACTTCAGTAACACAGGCTATAATTTTATACATATCCTAGCTTAAAAAGCTTGTTTTTATGATCTGTTTAAGTGTTATTATTTTACACAAACACTTTTCATATAAAAGGTCACAAGCATTTATATAACTGCAGGATATAAACGGTGTCTAGTGTATGTGAATGTGTTCAAACCTGCAGCATCAACTCGCAGTCCTCTCGACCAACAAAGATCATCTCTCTTGGCAAACGATGTCGGGTGCCTGAACTGCTTACCAGGAACCATGAGGTCACGCTCATCTTGCCACCTTTCGTCAAATTCTAGCCAACATCCTACGCGAGAGGCAAACTGTTAGATAAGTATCTTCATACATCAATATAATGTGTAATTGTTAATAATAATATGCAATTAATTAATTGCAATTAAATTGTATTGACAGTTACTGCAATGAAGCCGTGTGACAGAGGAAGCATGAAAACTGTGCATACCCCTTAGGAAGCAGTTGAAGTACAGGCACATGTATATCAGATTGAACTACATAGAAAGAAACAAAACAAAAAAAAAACATACGAAATGAAACAAGCAACTCTCATGTCCGTTTCTAATGCCCTAAACCTAAGTAGTTCCAATAAAAGCACTGACTTAATTAAGTTGCCATACTGTACTACAGTTCATAGATTTCAGATAAACAACATTCCTATGGGACCACGGTGCAAAAGAACAAAAAGTACAACACAATACAAAACAGTGCTGATAACGAAAGTGCAATAAGTACAAAAAGGCTTTTCTAATCTAACCTTTTAAATCTAAACAAGTAATTAAAAGAGACAAAAGTAAAGATGAGTGTTGGTCAGTACATGGTACATGAGGTAGAAATATATTCTAATATTTAGTTCAAGTTTAGATCAAGAGAGTAACAGTGCAAACATGCAAAAATTTAATCTATTTAAGAAATGTTTGAAGACAAAGAGGTCACTATGTAAATAATCATTTATTAGCTTAAATATGATAACTCCAAACAGCCTGTTCATAATTTAGGGCAAAATATTATTGACAAGCCTGAACTGAAGACCTTTATCTGGAGTCAAACCCAAAAAAAGCTGACTTGTCAAAGGAACACTCAACCCTGCTGAATCTGAACGAACTGTGTGTACAATGGAAACAGAAGCTATACCACTGTCTTCTTGTGACACAGAATAGACATTTTTGTGAATGTGGTACATTTAGATGCACCTCCTCTCCCCTCTCCATTTGTTTTGTTTATCATGTTTGACAAATTATTTTAACTTCTCAGTGGAAAAATATCTACAAGAAAATCTGTTATATATCACATACAAAAGATTTAGTCATTCAAACAGAACAATCTGATGAAAATCTAGTCCTGTGAGCAAATGGTGTTGTAGAGTATGAATATATAAATTATGAGGTAAAACTACTGAATTACACAGCTAGTTAGTTATTTTATATACTTTATATACCTATTGTGCATATAATTTTACTGATTTGTTCTGATTCATTTATTAATATGGGCTCTTTGTACATATTTTCCGATCATATATGTTGTAGTTATATTGCTCCACATCATATCACGTCAAACTTAAGGCCCATAGGCCATATTTGGCCCATAATACAATTATATTTGGCCTGCGAACTCATTTAACATTGATCTATTATTATTGTTATTAATATCCCAGTGATAAGTTTTTGTAACATGCTCATATTTTGAATTTGTATGATTTTCACAGGAACATTTTTATGTAGAGCAAAAATATTAAGATATTTAAAGTTGAAGTTTATTTTTTTCTAAAACGGCCCGAGAGCAAAGAAAAAAAGAATGTTTTGATTTGGTTTTTTTTCACTTTTGTGGAAAATCATATTTTTAATTCATTTTTTCACTTTTTTGCAGCATGTTTAAAGTTGTAACTTATAATTTTGACAAGAGGTATTTTTTATAGAGAATAAAGTATTTCAAGTTATAATGGGGCACTGTGGCTTTGTGGTTAGCACGATCACCTCTTAGTGGTGGGGATTCCAGGTTTAAATCTCAATCTGGGTGGAGTTTTCATGTTCTCCTCGACATTTGAGTTTTCGTCTGGGTTCTCCGATTTCCTCCCACAGTCCAAAAACATGGATGCAAGGTAAATAAAATACTCTAAATTACCCCATATAGTGTGTTTGTGTGTGCCCAGCGATAGTTTGGCACCTGTCCTGGGTTTATCTGCCCAGCACTCATAACGTTCTCCCCTGGATGGGCATACAAACCTTTATCTTCTGTGACCCGAATAGAGGATTAAGGAAGATAATGAATAAATGATTCGTTAAACATTATTAGCTCTTTATACATATTTTACGATAACATAACTTATTCTTATTCTAAACTGCACTAAAGACGGTTGTATTTCAAATATAGTGTATACATACTCAGATATAGCAAATACATATTTATGATTATATATTGTTCTATATTATCCATGTGAGTTCCAACCGAAGTTCACTATAGTCAGTTATCCATACTGAACTGTTCAGGACGCAGCCATATGTCGAAACGACCCGTTCTGAAGTCCAACATCCTGCTTTCCAATCCGATTACCTGCTTCGAATTTAGAGAAATGTGTTCTACAGAAGTCTAAGCGCAGTTTGCTGTGGGGAAAAAACAGTGTACCAAAGACTAACGTTCCAACAAAGTTCACATAGGTGCTGTTTGTGTTACTGACTATTTCACCCGAATTGTTTCGCTTATCGAAGTAGCTTAGCAAAGTTTTGATGCTGGAACTGTTAAACACAAAGTTCTCCTCTACAAAGAGCGACTTTATGAAGTATTGAGCCTTTTATCTAGCGGTTATTTTCTCGTATACAGAACTTTAACTTACCTAAAACAGAGAAGGGGAATTATTTGAAGGGTAAGAGCCCTGCCTGCCTAGCGCTCAGCGACAGGAAATTAGCAACTCTCGTCCAAATGCGAATGCGCTCTGACATTCCCAAACAACATCATCCCGAACAACACGGCGCGGATCTGTCCTTCTGTCGCCGCGCTGCCCGACTACACTCCCGATTTCCTTAATTGTTCAGAGAGCGCTCAGTGAAAGATTCAGCGCAATCAGCTGACGGTATCCAGGTGGATCAGGGTGACACTCGCGAACACCCCTCCCAGATACTGAAGGTAGCCAGGTCACTTCATTGCGCACCACCGCTAAGGTTGCCAGATTGAGCTGGAATGAACACCTTTTCTCTCACACGCTCCACCCACAAAATACGTAACGCCGGAACACGGCGTTATGTAGCCGACACCTGCAAAACCGGATTAGAGTTCTCAAACTCTATAACCTGCATTAAACCATAAACCATGTGGCATTTTCAGAATTATCTATGTCTATCTATGAACTATCTATCAAGGCATCATATGTACTCATATGTGGAATAATCCAAACTCCAGATTCAGTCAGTATATCACATACAGCTGGCCATTACAATTCATTATAAAACGGGTATAACTCTGATTAGCTGAGCTGTGACATTATTGATAATAACACACACCTCTGACCGCTTCACTTTGGGGCCAAGGGATTCCCTATGTCCATCCAAGGGATAAGATGCCCTGCACTTGACAAAAACACCTAGGACTGGGCGCCAATCTATCGCTGGGCACACACTCAATCACACAGACACACACATAAACACACTCTATATGGGGTAATTTGGAGAATTGAATTGACCTTGATCCATGTCTTTGGACTGTGGGAGGAAACCAGAGAACCCCATGCGGACATGGGGAGAACATGGAAACTTCATCCAGATTGGGATTCGAACTGGGAATCCCTAGAGCTGAGAGGCGAACATGCTAACCACTAAGCCTACCTGCCACCCGTGCTCAGTAATCATTGCATAAATTAAATTATTAATGTGGACTGACTTTCCTTCATTGATGAGACAAATAATGTTTAATTTAAACATTTTTTTAAACAATTTGTTTAAATTAATTGAAGCAATTTATCACCCTACTCCTCCCCCCTAGGTTGCCACAGCTAGTTATGGACTTAAATTTTATAAATTCATTGTTTCCCACTCCACACAAACATATTTCATTTACAATTTAATTAACTGCTCTTCGTATGAAATTGTGTTAATTGGTAAATAAAGTTTTTAAGCTTTAAGTAAAATTTTAAGTAAGCTTTAAGTAAGTATTGCTTTCTTGGTCAGCTCTTAGCTTATTTTAAAAGTTCATTGTTGCCCACTTCACACAAATAGATTTCATTTACAATTAATTTAACTGCACTTTATAAGAAATCAGCCTTTACCTTACAACATAAATAAATCATGGCACTGTTATGGGCGCTCTGCCCTGTAGGAGTTGTGCCCATGGCCTAAATAAGCCGTTGTGGGCGTTTCTTATTTTTATTTCTAAAAGGTGGCAACCATACCTCTTTACAGTAATTTATTCACAATAACACACACCATCTCCTGCCTTATAGCTTTATTATTACTTCCAGTCCTTAAATCTGATTGGCTGAGCCATTTGTTCAGCTGTGACATTTTTGACAATAACATACACATTTGACCATTTCACATTCGTATAAAGGCAGGATATAAAATACATTGTTTTCCCTGATGTTTTTTCATGAAATGCTTTCTGTAATTTGGCCACTGGATGGCAGTATTTGGTTGCTGGAGAAACTGGAAACCTTTCACTCTGTTCGCTGTGAAAACCGGACTAGATTCCGTCGCAGAAGACCAGATTACTATCGGGTATGTTTGTAACCGGTTAATGAAAACAATAAGACACTCGAGGTTGTGTATTATTATGAATAAATCACGGAATATAGATATAACACGTCCTATCGTGTTAGTGTTACATCATAACACAATATATTTTTACATATACTGCAAAAAATCAAGTAAAATAATATGCCAATATAGTGAGTAAACTTTAATGTTAAGATTTCTTAAAATAAGAAAAAATATTCTAAAAAAAATAGATTATTTATCCTACTTAGAAATCTTTTCAATTCAAAAACATGATTTCTTTCACATTTTTTTGTTTTTCTGACTTGTTAGGATCACACTTTTGCAGTGTACGTGTTATTAAAAGGTGATTTGCATATAGCAGAAGAGAAAGGTGCGTGGCGTGGTGTTACATGTGCATACCTGAAGCATGGAGTCCTCATAAAGACATTTTTTTTAAAGTATCCTGATCCAGTACACTGTATTAATGTATGTTATATGAGCGATCTTCAATGTTCCCTGTAGAAAAGGATAATATAAATTTCTAAATAACATAAGATTAAATAGGGTGGCACGGTGGCTTAGTGGTTAGCACATTCACCTCTCAGCACTAGGGATTCCCGGTTCGAATCCTAATCTGGGTGGAGTTTCCATGTTCTCCCAGTGTCTGCGTGGGTTTCCTCCGGGTTCTTCTGTTTCCTCCCACAGTCCAAAAATGTGGATCAAGGTCAATTGAATTCTCCAAATTGCCCCATATAGAGTGTGTTTGTGTGTGTGTCTGTGTGAAGTGAGTGTGTGTGCCCAGCAATAGATTGGCCTGTCCTGGGTGTATCTGTCCGGCGCCCGAAACGTTCTCCCCTGGATGGGCTTGTGGAACCCTCCGTGACCCTAGTAGAGGATAAAGCGGAAGATAATGGATGGATAAGATTAAATAGATAAGATAAGATATGCCTTTTTTGGTCCCACAATGGGGAAATTCACCTTTCTAGCAGCAAAGTGACAGTAATAAAGAAATTAAAAAATATATATCTAATATATCTAACTAAGAGAGGAATTTAAAAAGCAATAATTGCAACAGAAATAGAAATCAGCATATACAAAATGAAAATCAGAGTTACGTACCGCTTAATCCTCTATTAAGGTCGTGCGGGGGGGGGGGGGGTCCACCATGCCCATCCAGGGGAGAACGTCTTGGGCTCTGGGCAGACAGGGTGCCAATCTATCGCTGGGCACACACTCACTCACACAGGCACACGCTATATGTGGCAATTTGGAGAATTCAATTGACTGGATCCATGTTTTTGGACTGTGGGATGAAACCGGAGAACCCGGAGAAAACCCATGCGGACATCATGGGGAGAACATGGAAACTCCACCCAGATTGGGATTCCGAACCTGGAATCCCTAGTGCTGAGAGGTTAATGTGCTTACCACTAAGCCACCGTACCGCCCATGTACATAACATATAATAGAGATTAATTAATTAATTATTTATTCATTCATTATCTTCACTAAATCCTCTACTAGGGTCATGGGGGGTGTTTCCCATGCCCATGGAGAGCGTTTCAGGCGCTGGGCAAATACAGCCAGGACAGGGCGCCTAATCCTGGGCACACACTTACTCACACAGACACACACACAAACACACATTTTATGGGGCAATTTAGAGCATTTAATTTACCTTAAATCCATGTCTTAGGACTGTGGATGCAAACCGAAGAACCCGGAGGAAACCCACACGGACACAAGGAGAACTCCACCCAGATTGGGATTCGAACCTGGATCCCCAGCATAGAGAGGCGAAATTCCAATCACTAAGCAACTTTGCTCCCCAGAGAAGAAAATGAATAATTACAATTAAATACAACAATTACAACAAAAATCAGTATATACAAATATATGTATCTCTGCATTTCTGGAGTGTGCATGTTCTCCTCGTGTCATGGTTTCTTCCTTCAGTCTAAAGACTGTAATTCAGATAAACTGGAGATTACAGAGTATCTAAGAGTATGGACAGGTGTAGAAATTATTAATTGTATCTCAGTTCTTGTTATTTTAAATTTCAAATTTTAATTTTTTCATTCCATCTCAATGAATATATTGAATAATACTGTGCAAGTAATTTGTGAATCCTATTTCATGTCTAGATTTGTGTTAATACTCAGTTCAGGGGTTCTTACTTTTTTTCAGATTTTTTTCATGTACGTGAATAAGAAATGTGTCAAATATATTAAAATTGCATGTCCTGTGATTGCCTTACACCTAATTTAGACATAAATCCTAATAATTTGATTAAAAATACAAGAAATAAAATATGCAAAACTGTCTTAAACATTTATCACTCCTATAGCAGCTGTAGATTTGGGTATAAAACCTTTATTAGCACCATTACCAATTTCACAATATCGTCAACCTCTCTCTCTCTCTCTCTAATATATATATATATATATATATATATAGTCGGCACGGTGGCTTAGTGGTTAGCATGTTCGCCTCTCAGCGCTAGGGATTCCCGGTTCGAATCCCCATCTGGGTGGAGTTTCCATGTTCTCCCCGTGTCTGCGTGGGTTTCCTCCGGGTTCTCCGGTTTCCTCCAACAGTCCAAAAACATGGATCAAGTTAATTGAATTCTCGAAATTGCCCCATATAGAGTGTGTCTGTGTGAGTGAGTGTGTGCCCAGCGATGGATTGGCGCCCTGTCCTGGGTCTATCTGCCCAGCGCCCGAGACGTTCTCCCCTGGATGGGCATGAAGAACCCCACCGCGACCCTAATAGAGGATAAGCGGGGGATAATGAATGAATGAATGAATGAATATATATATATATATATATATATATATATATAT
>JAFMOD010000299.1:1953868-1967949 GCA_019802435.1 Corydoras maculifer | reverse complement strand
GAATCTACAGGAACGGGCAGTTTTGATCACATGATCAGAGAGTTTAAGGTGGGAGTCTATTGTGAAGCCAAGGTTCCGGACCGAATCTGTAGGGGAGATTGTGGCGCCATCAATTTGGAAGGTCAGGTCGTGATGGATTGAGGGTTTAGCTGGGATAATGAGAAGCTCTGTTTTTCCTAAGTTTAATTTGAGATGACGGGCCTTCATCCAAACAGATATGTCGGTGAGGCAGGCAGATATCCAAATTATATATTGTGTTACATCCCCACCATTTGACTCACTTTCACCAAAGTGGTTTACAAAGGTCATTGCATCATACAGTCCACCAAAGCCTTGCCCGATGAAGCAACAGAGGCAGATGCTGAGGCTTAAGCCACTGATCAACAGGTCTGAACTTGGATTTATATTGGACTGCTTTTGGCTTGCTCTTTGGGGGTTTCATGCTGTAAAGCTGTCTTTTGACTAAAGTGAAATGAGTTAACAAGTACATTTTTGGTTTATTGAGACATACCTTCTCCTGGTGGTGTAATAGTGATGGTCTGTGCCGTGAACTCCTCATCAAAATACCTTGTGTCTGTTTCCGAGGTAACCTGGGGCTTAAAAGGAGGGGTGAGCTGAGGAAAAACAGAAAAGAGAAATGTATCTTTGCTGGAACTAGTGCTAGATTGTATAAACTCCAGTTTATACAAGCTAATTTTTACGTTCCACAATAACAACAAAGTTAAGATAATGACTTATGGATCTTGTAATTTAATGTAGACCAACTTTAATAGAGGCTGTTTTTTTTTAATCCGAAATGTTTATCTTTTAACAGTTCTAGACTCTACATAAGTCAGGCCTGTCCCTTGTTTGTCATTAATGTGTTTTATTACATTTTTTAAGTATTAATGCTAATAAATGGCATAATTAAAAATTACTATTATGAAATACCATCCATCCATCCATTATGTTCCGCATTATCCTATATTAGGGTCGCGGGGGGGTTTCCCCATGCCCATCCAGGGGAGACACGCACACAAACACACTCTACATGGGGGAATTTGGAGAACTTAATTGACTTGATCCATGTTTTTGGACTGTGGGAGGAAACCGGAGAACCCGGAGATAACCCACGCAGACACGGGGAGCACATGGAAACTCCACCAAGATTGGGATTCGAATCTCTAGCGCTAAAATGCGAACGTGCTAACCACTAAGCCACCGTGCCGCCCATTCTGAAATACCATTTAATATACAAAAACATGCTTTCGGTTTATTCTTGTTAATACAACACTCAGTCGCCCAGCAATAGATTGGTGCCCTTTCCTGGGTGTATCTGCCCAGCGCCTGAAATGTTCTCCCCTGGATGGGCATGGGAAAACCCCCCGCTACTCTAATAGAGGATGAAGTGAAGAATAATGTATGGATGGACAACACTCAATCACCAAAGCTGACCTTTATTTAACCAGGCAAATCATTAAGAACAAATTCTTATTTACAATGACAGCCTGACAAAAAAAAGGGGGAGACTACAGGGAGGTGTAACCTAACGCAGAGGATTAAAGTTAGTCCAGCGTAGGCTTCACCGAAGGGTGTGAGCATATGAAACGTGTCATAATTATTCTGAAGGCTTCATGTTTCATTTACCATTTTTTATTCAGTCAACTTATTTTAACTTAGATTTAACCAACTTCTTTAATTTATGTATCACTTATTGTAATAAATTTAGATAAACTAGCATATTTGACTTCATAATCCAGAATTTTATACAGGACAGGCTTATTAGGGTTTTTCTCAGCAGTCTCTAATTGTTAAAACAAAAAACTACAGAAACAAATTTGGTTCTATAACATGAGATAGCGGTAAACCATGGTTTGGTTTTACCTTAAGGCATACCAACATCGAAACTTTACTTTGCATACAATAAACAGGAACATTTACTTTCAAATGATTAAGCTGACCACTTTCATTAGCAAGATGTACGTTTAACGAAAGAGTAAAAATTGTGTAAAGACTTTGAATACCTTTTTTTCATAAACATCTTGCCAGACAATTCCAGCAAAAAACTTGTGCTGCATGATTTCTTTTG
This sequence comes from Corydoras maculifer, assembly GCA_019802435.1. Classification (NCBI taxonomy): domain Eukaryota; kingdom Metazoa; phylum Chordata; class Actinopteri; order Siluriformes; family Callichthyidae; genus Corydoras; species Corydoras maculifer. The sequence goes on along the minus strand of JAFMOD010000299.1, from coordinate 1,965,881 downwards.
CGTCATCAGGTCCACCACCTAACCTAAAAAGCCAATTACATACAAAAGAAATGATTAATGTGTTAAATTAACTGAAATTGTAGCACTACTGTAAAAATACACAGCACTTTACTATATAAAATTATAAAACGGGTACATCCAGTACTTAAATCTGATTGGTTGAGCCGTTTGACATTATTGACAACACACACCTCTGACCGCTTCACATTCGTATCAATGCGTGGATATACAATACATTATTTTCCCGACGTTTTATCTAAATTACATTCTGTTATTTGGTCACTAGATGGTGGTATTTGGTTGGTATAGAAACCGGAAACCTGGCAATCAGCGATCAGCGTTTACTTACATTTGCATTTACATTTGGTCATTTTATTGGACGCTTTTATCCAAAGCGACTTACAAGGTGAGCACAGGGTTAAACACAACATCCCTGGAGCAATGAGGGTTAAGGGTCTTGCTCAAGGACCCACATTGGTAACTTCAGTGGACCTGGGATTTGAACCGCCAACCTTCAGATTGATAGCCCAACACCCTAACCACTGAGCTACCGCTCCCTAAAATAATGGACTAGATTATGTTACGAAATACCAGTTTTTTTTTTATTTTATGCTTTCAATAAATATATTCATAATCACAATATTTTTTATTATAGTGTGTTTGTAATCATTTTATAAATGCAATAAGGTACTTGAGGTTGTGCATTATCAGATCATTGGAATTCCTGGGAATGCTCTGGAATTGGGATCATGGAAATTTATCAGGAATGGGTATTATGGAGAGCTTGACTAATAACACCTCTATCCCGTGATTTATTCACAATAATGCACGCCCTGTCATACCTTATTCGTTTAGTCTAGTGTGTTTTCTAAATCATTACTCATAAATCATAGGTGTAAGTTTCAAAGATGTAAAAAAAAAAAACAATGGGGTTGATCCTCACCGTTGTTTGGGGTCTTTCTTAAGAAGACCAGAGAGCAATGACTTGGCTTCCGGTGCAAGTGTGCGGGGAAAACGGATGTCCTCCATGAGGATGAGCTCAAACAGGCGTTCATGGTCCTGGTTGTAGAAGGGCAGCCGGCCACACATCATCTCGTACATGACCACCCCTAAGCCCCACCAGTCCACAGCGCGGCCATAATCGTTATCCTCCAGCACCTGTATCATGTACCAAATGACTTACAGCATGTAATCAAAGTAATTGTTTATTTTGACGCAGACACAGTAACACTAAACATGAATGACCAGCTCACACTGCTAAGACTACGTTGTAGGCATCCCTTCTAATTGAGCCCCAGATAAAGGAATGGCCACATCAAACAAAACCGAAAATTGATTTTTGATTCCAGAATATCAAACCCCTGTGATGTGTTTGGTCTGCACAATTACTACCCAACACACAGTTACTTTTTACTAGACTGATTGATTTGCCTAAAAACTTAGAATACAAAACAGCAAGGAAATTCTTTAAGAAAGTCCACCCTGACGGGTGATTATGAGGTCTCCACACACGCTTATCTTTTTTATTCAGTATAGCTGGCCAAATTTCTGTTATTATAAAACAAATAATTACTATAATAAGCATAAGCATTTTGGATTCTTTTGCTAAATTAGTTCAATATGGCAGCAGCAGTAGTGAAAAATGAAAACAAGTGATATAGGACTAATTTAAAACACCGCACTATGACTGTAGGTCTTTAAATGGATTGAACATAAATGTCTGTGTTTAATCTGGACACTATAGGTAGGCTTCATAAATGATGGAACTACTGGCAGCTAAAGCATACAGTCCAGTACTCTGTATCATTTAAATAAAAATCTAAAAGCGTTGATCCTCCAAAGGTTTCCATCTTAAAAAACAACACTACCACTGTTGCTTTAGCTTGCTCTTTGGGGGTTCAGGCTGGAAACACTGTGAAGCTGCCTGCTATATAAATGAGTAAACTTGAACTTAAATTATGCTTGATTATAATAGGTTATCTTCAAGATCAATAGTGTCCTCTGGTAATACATTGCTAGTTCACAATGAGCTTACAAAAATAAATTAAAGATTTCCTTTTCTAAGATCTCTCATCTGAGAGCGACACAAAGGCACAAGTGCGCCTTCTGCTACCGTTGCTGGCAACATTTTCAGATAAGAAAATATTTCTATTGAACAGTGTAAGTCGTGATGCACCTCCTAAAACAAGAGTTTGAGCAATTAGCTGTTTCTGAAAAACATATACAAGAATTAAAGAGATGCTGAGAAATATACAAGAGAGGCTGAATAAGATGAAAAAATAGGTTGGAAAATAGTCCATAATTATCACCAAAATTTTGACTATAAGGTCCTAAGTGACACCATATATATACCTGTATGCCAAGAAATATTTAATGAACACACTTGATTTTAAGACCACCACACCCATCAGCATAGATATATACAGAATCACCTTTGCTATTAAAACGGCATAAATATAGACTTTTGGTGAGATGTCTCATGCAGAGTCTAAAGTAGGGCCACTTGGTATCTTGGCAGTGAATTGTTCACACTTACATAAACCCATGGCGTGTTTCATTTGGCAGCTTTGCAAACTTTTACATTAACAATAAACACAATACATAATAATATACCATTATTCTACATCTAGACAAAACAGTGCCATTGCATACTGTGCCATTGAAATAGCAGTCCACCAAAGTCAGACAGCACCTGGCTCTTAAAAAGATTAGTATGTGACACGCCCAAAACACACCAATGGACAATTAAGATGATTAGTACATGTCGTTTGTAATTTTTATTACATCATTACTATAACAAAGAGACACTGACACTCACTAAACTGACACTTGCTAAATGGCTGCACGGTCCAAAAATCACTAAAATAAGGCCCTAGGTGTGTTGTCAGGCTCTGAGAAAGAAGAAGAAAACATTGTTTTAAGAAAGCATTTTTAAACATTTGATGACAACCCCTAAGACTGCTTTACAGTATACCCAGAAATCAATGCAAGAATCGTTTAGGAGAAAAAAGTAAGAAATTATATGTTATCAGGATTATAGGAAGAAATGTGTGAAAGTACAGTATGTACAGTATGTATAGGACAGTCCTACTGACAACTGAATGCAAGATGCTTAAAGTATTTAGAGGCCACTTGTTGTAAATGTGAGGCCAGTCAAACAGGGTTGCTACAAATCAGTTGCCTGGCTGAGTAAATATCAATATTTGATATGACCTGAAAACAGGACATTTACTTATTAAATGACTCCCTAACAATAAAAGTCTAATACTAGATGTTAACAAAAATATATTCATTACAGGTAAAAGATTCATTAAATTTTAGGTGTACTACAACTGCTACGACTAAAACTACAATTAAATATGAGGATGCATTGGCCATGAGAAGTCTTCAGAGGGCATACTAATTACTTTCTATTTTCAAGTCATCTGGTATTAAATTTTCAAATCATCGGGTATTATTGGATTAACGAGGGAATATAGCAATATATCATCTGTTCCTCACACGTGAACTTTTAGATTTTAAACCGGAGACTATGGATTTCGTTCCATACTAAGTTCAAAGTTAGATCATCATGTTGTAAGTAAGCACTGGAAATAAATAAATAAATAAATAAATAAATAAATAATATATATATATATATATATATATATATATATATATATATATATGTCCCATGTGTGGGTTGCATGTTGCATGTTCTCCTAATTTACTTTGAGAGTTCTTTTTTTCAAAGAAATGCAAAAAGGTCACCTGTGCATCTTTTAATTTATTTTTACTACATTTATTTTGCATTTTTGTGCCATCATTCTGCACAAGGCCCCACCATATAGGCAGTTCACCAGGATTAGTGGTGACAAGCTAATCTTAGTGCTTCTGGAAAAAGGGAACATTGTTTTTTTATGAGGTGTTGATGTGAGGATGTGTTTAAGTCTGTAAATATTGCAGCAGGTATATGCTAGCATGTAGAATTTGTGGTTGAGTGAGCAAGGTGATTCATCCACTGTGCCACTGGAGGGAAGGCTATGTCACTGCTGGTAAGGTGAAGACAGCATGCTGCTTGGATTACTAACCGCTCTCTATTTCCAGCACCCCTGCCTTGTGACTCATGGCAAGGAAAAGACAGACAGACAGCTGGGCCTGCAGCTGCCCCGTATATGTAGACGAGTGGCACAGCTGTGGACCTGCCAGGAATGAAGGAGCCAAAGTGTGCCCCTTCACATATACATCAAGCTTTAATGATTATAGCAAATATCTATAACATTAATACAATTAGGAGTGATTTTAAATTTCAATGTGTTCATTTGACATGGTGGCTTAGTTGTTAGCATGTTCGCCTCTCAGCGCTGGGGATTCCGGTTCGAATCCCAATCTGGGTGGAGTTTCCATGTTCTCCATGTGCCCGTGTGGGTTTCCTCCATGTTATCCAGGTTCCTCACACAGTCCAAAAACATGGATTCAAGGTAATTTGGCTTCTCTGAAATGCCTCATATAGTGCATATAGTGTGTATGTTTGTGTTCGTAAGTAAATATGCCTAGTGATTGATCGACACTCTGTCCTGGGTGCATCTGCCCAGCGCCCGAAACGTTTTTCCCTGGATGGGCATAGGGAACCACACCCCCCCACCCACAACCCTAGTGGAGGATTAAGGGAGAGATAATGAAGAAATTAATTAGTAAATAATTTAACATGGAAGCTAAATATCAGATAAAAAGCTGCTTCATTTTTCAATGCTTGCTTCTGTCACGTTAATTGTGCAGGTGGTGGAATTTAAAAAATCTCTGTGAAAGGTGGGATACGTCTCTCAACAAACATTACTTTTACATTTTTTACTGGTACCATTTTAAATATATATTACCTTTCACTGTATTTATGTTTATTTGTATATAACTAAATAAAATGAACCTATGTACTGCCAAGATATGGTTCCCAACCGAATTATTGGCATGTCTGTGAAAAAAGAGGTAAAAAAAAGAATTTAGCATTTGGTGAATGTATTTAAACTCATGCAGAAAGTATTTTTTATAGAAACTTTTGATAAACCTTTAACATTTAATTAAAAACAACATTCTGGAGAATTTTTATGCCAAGTCTTCACAGCCTCTGGCAATTGTGTTTCTGAAAAGATGGTTCCAAAAAGTTTTTCCTGTCAGATTTTGGCATAGATGTGGCTTGTAATAGAAATTTAGGTGCCATGGTGACACTAAGATGTTCAGATTTCTGTAATATTTTAAAACAAATTTTTGTAGATTTTTTTGCCCAATCATACCTCTCCAAAAAAAGCAAATAAGCATAGTGGTGAACCCATTTTTCATATTTCTACATATCTCTTTGACATAAGACAAAAAGATTATACTAAAACTAGATATAAAGAAACTAATGAAACAAATTAAAAAACAAAATAAAAAAAACAAAATCAGACTTCTTTAAAGATAACGATTCAATATTCAATATTACAATTACAATTATCTGTAAATGTTGAAAGTGGGCGGCACGGTTGGCTTAGTGGTTGGAATGTTTGCATCTTAGCGCTGGGATTTTAGGTTTGAATCCTGATCTGGGTGGAGTTTACATGTTCTCCTCATGTCTGTGTGGATTTCCTTCGGGTTCTCGAGTTTCCTTCCACATTCAAATCAAAAATATGTATTCATGGTAAATTAAATGCTCTAAATTGCCCTATATATTGTGTTTGCTTGTGTCTGTCTGTGTGAGTGAGTGTGTGCAGCAATAAATTTGCGCCCTGTCCTGGGTGTATCTGCTCAGTTCCCAAAACGTTCTCCATTGGATGGGCATGGGAACCTTCACCGCGACCCTAGTAGAGGATTAAGTGGAAGATAATGAATGAATGAATGAAATGTTAAAAGTCTGTGAACCTAGGGATGACAATCAAGTGTCAATGGATGCCTCAATTCTGTGAGTTATGTCAGTAATAATATGAAATTTGAAGCAACATTTTAGATGTAACAAAAAGTTTTTTTTTTTGCTTTTTTAGGTAATAAATTATTTTATAAACAGTAACTAAGAAATACTTAAAGAAAAGTAAATAGTAATAGGTAACTTTTTATATTTATGTGAAAGTCATCTGATTAACATCTGGTATCTCAAAACGTTTTAATTCTAAATTAAATTAAATCAACACACTGCAAGAGTGTATGAGTGTATCCTGACAAACCAGGTCTCTGTCGCTTTTCTATCGCTTCAGTCCGGCGGAATATTCCCAGACGGAAAGGCATTCCATTGCCCTAAGCACAAACAACCATCTCATTGTTTACAACGGAACGACCTGCAATGCTGCCCACCGGAGAGGCCTCGTTGTTTCCACGGTAATGTCCCTACACCCCCTCTCCAGAACTGGAGCTGCAATACCATGTTAATGTGGGGGTGAAAACCAACGGAGGGGTGGAAATGGGTGATAGAGGAATGCAAGTTGCAAAGATGGCAAACTCTATACAGGTGAAGGGTTGCAGGACAGCTTTTAGCTGCTTATAAAGGCCTAATGAGTAAACAGGGCACAGGAGGGATCATGCAGAGGTCATCAGCAACACAGGTGGTCCTACTGAAGGACCAGACTAACGATGACATTGCTTATTAAAAAAATGTACTTTTTTCATTCCTATTTTGGATATTGTTACCACATAGTAATAACAATGTTTTCTTCATGCTTTAGTTACTTCAATCATTACTTTACTTACTAATAATACTTAAGAATTTGAAGTAATATTTATGGTATGTTGCACAATAACAAGAAATGACCCTGTTCTCAATTTATTTTTATGGCTACAGCTTCTAACACCCCACCACCAATAGTTTAAAAGAGCTGCGACCTATAGTGCTTTTTACAGGACACTACCACTTACTGTCACTCATTTTTAGGAATTTTGTAAGAGCTTTAAAACCACACCTCTCCCTTGTACTCTCCTTGTGTCGCTTCCATACCCGACCAGTAGAGGTCACTGGACATAAGAAACTTAAATCCCTCTCAATCCCTCTCCTTAAGCCAAAACCAAATGTGTCAGTAGCTGCAAGTCAGATCAGAGGTACATTCAAAAAAACGTGCTAGTGCATAAGAGCACTAAAGTAAATTAACTTTACATCACACAGAATGATAACCAGCATTTAAAACCCCTAATTAAACAAGTATCACCACTTTACATTTACATTTGGTCATTCAGCAGACCCTTTTATTCGAAGCGACATACAAGCTGAGCACAGGGTTAATCACAACATCCCTGTAGCAATGAGGGTTAAGGGCCTTGCTCAAGGATCCACATTGGTAACTTCAGTGGACCTGGAATTTGAACCCCCAACCTTCAGATTGATAGCCCAATGCCCTAACCACTGAACTACTGCGCCCTAAAAATATTTTATATTATGGTGGAATACTCATTTATTATCCTTTATACTTATGCCTCTACTAGGGTCACGGCGCTGAGAGCTGAATGTACCAACCACTAAGCCACCAGTGAGATAATACCATCCATCCATCCATTATCTTCCGCTTTATCCTTCCGCTTTTAGGGTTGGGGGGGAGGGTTCCCCATGCCCCGCCCATCCAGGGGAGAACATTTCAGGCGCTGGGCAGATACACCCAGGACAGGGCGCCAATCTATTGCTGGGCACACACTCACTCACACAGACAGGCACACATACACACTCTATATGGGGTAATTTGGAGAACTCAATTGACTTGATCCATGTTTTTGGACTGTGGGAGGAAACCGGAGAACCCGGAGGAAACCCACGCGGACACGGGGAGAACATGGAAACTCCACCCAGATGGGGATTCGAACGGACAATCCCTAGCGATGAGAGGCGAACGTGCTAATCACTAAGCCACTGTGCCGCCCAGTGAGATAATACAATTAATTAAATATCCATGTCACCGCAGTTACATTTTAGATCTAAAACAGCATTGATTTGTTCTCAGTCTATGTGGCATCCCACTGTCAGAATCTGTGGCTACGTGTTGGAGACATTCTAGTTAACTTGCCTGACAGTAGGGGTGCACCTTAATTTTCTATCAATTATCCTAACGATTTTTTTTGATTAATCATTCATTCATTTATTATCTACCGCTTTATCATGTATTAGGGTCGCGGGGGGGGGGGGGGGGGTTCCCCATGCCCATCCAGGGGAGAACGTTTCGGGCGCTGGCCAGATACACCCAGGACAGGGCGTCAATCTATCGCTGGGCACACAATCACGCACATATACACACTCTATATGGGGCAATCTGGAGAATTCAATTGACTTGATCCATGTTTTTGGACTGAGGAGGAAACCAGAGAACCCGGAGGAAACCCACGTGGACACAGGGAGAACATGGAAACTCCACCCAAATGGGGATTTGAACCGGGAATCCCTAGTGCTGAAAGGCGAACGTGCTAACCACTAAGCCACCATTAAATTATTGAATCACCAGGCATGAGTACTGCACTGAATATACTTACGACTGCACATACAGACATAAGGCCACAAACATTGTGAACAATAAAATCCTATTTTTTTGGACTATATATGTTGACTATATATTTTTGTTTATATTAATGCGATATGAAAACATGGTACATGAGCGGTATTAAGAAAAGCTGCATGTATCTACACAGGATGATGAAGAAACTATAAGTAAAGCATTACTGATAATAGAAACAGGTTAAATGTGTTAAAAGTCTTAAAATAATATGCTATGATAAGGGAAAAAAAACAAGTAAACCGAACCTACATCGCTGTTTTGCTGCCATGTGGATGTTTTGCTGTGCAAACATCCCGGTGCGAATATTTGACTTTAAATGCTCGTGCATAGCAGATGTACTGTTGTGAAAAGCCATCTCCAGTTTTCAAATCTGACAGAGCACCACATTGTTATGTTTCGTTGTGAAGTGCTCAAACACTTTAGATACATGCATGCCACTTGCGCTATGGATAAATCCATGTTTTATGGTAAGGCACCGCCATTTTGTTGAGGCATAGATGCATCAATGCAAGTTTTCGTAATCGATTACGTCATCGTAGTCAATGCGCAGTCGATGCGCCCCAGCCCTACTTGACACAGAAACTCATGTAGCCCCAGCAAATTCTAAGCTGGTGGTCTTAAAACAATGATACCACAACTGTGTCAACATAGGCAGATTTTTACTGCAAAACAATCCTCCAATGGAAAAACACACACACAAGAATGCCTTATCACCTTACACTCTAAATGCCATGTGTCACCTGCCACCTGCACTCATGAATACACACCTCAGCAGTGTACACAAATTCCTGTAGTTCCACACAGCTGGCCTCTGTTTCCCTTGCAGTGTAACACACTATATAATGACTATTACCGACACATGTAACACTTTAACTAAAACACATTCTTTAACAATGTGATTCTAAATTTTTTTGATGAAGTTCAAATTAGATATAAGATGTGTTCTCCTCATTTGGTTGCCAGATTCTAGGCCATGAATGACTAATAAAAGTTAAGAGAAATGATATTGTTTTTATGCAAACCAGGAAAGCAGATGTATTACCTCAGGAGCAAGGTACTCTGGAGTCCCACAAAACGTCTTCATTGTGGCCCCATCTGTTATGCCTTCTTTGCAAAGTCCAAAGTCTGTAATCTTTATGTGGCCATCTTTGTCCAGCATCAGATTTTCCAGCTGTCATAAAATGAAATGAGCAAGCGAGAAGGCAAATAAAATATTAGTGGGAGCTTGATTTATTTCATTCACCTCCTATACATTTAAAATGTTGTTGACACTGTTCTTCTAAAGAAAACACTTTTTTTTGTGCTCACTTTCAAAAATGCAGCAAGAAAAGAGATTAATGCTTTATTATTTATATTTAACTAAGAACAAACACAAACATAAACACACACGATCGCGCACACAGACGATTGCGTGCACACACATGAGCATGCACACACACACACACACAAACAAAGACACACAAACAAACACATACACACACACGAATACATAGACACAAAAACACATACATGTACACATACACACAAAAGCACGCACACACACACACACACACACAAACACACGATCACATGCACACACACACACACACACACACAAACACACGATCGCATGCACACACACACACACACACACACACACACACACACACACACAAAAACACACACAAAAACACACACACGAACACATACACACAAATACTTAGACATAAAAACACACACGCACACACAAAAACACACATGAACACATACATACGAACACATACACACAAAAAACACACACACACACGTGTACACACTTACAGTTTGCTTCATTTGTCATATTCAACTACTAACAAAGACAAACATGTGCCTAAATGTGCACACACACATATATACACACACACAAAACCACACACATGCACACACACATGCACACACACCTAATAGGGTCCTACATTGGTTCACATTGTAATATCTGGGTATTGTTTATGCAATGATCCTGAATTAAAAAGATTTTAATCCAATTGTGGAGCAAGTCATATTTAGCTGACTCTAACTCAATACACCAATATGCGTGGCTTGTGCTAAAAGAGCAGCAGGGGTACCTCTGGTAGTGAGTAAGCAACTCTAAGTGTCTAAGTGAGTCTATATGCGTGTTGCAGGGGTTTGATATCAGCATGTCCTCTCTGTCTCTGGGGTTGGTAAAAGTCACCTGGCAGCTGTAGCTCACACGTGGCCAGAGGCCCAGGCACAGCAGTCAGCATAAACTGCCCTATCCTGCTACTCTGGCACTTTCACAGGAACCTGAAGCAGTGCTTTGAGTGAGGAGGGCAGGTGAGAGAGGGAGAAATACAGATAAAGAAGTAAAAGGGAACAAGGATGTATTTTTATTTCTATTTTTTATTTAATCATTCGGGCATGAGCGTTTAAACTGTGGGCTATGGTGTGAGGGGTTACTAAGCTGAGGCATCAAGTATATTTTACATTTTATGAGCTAACAGACCTGATATTAGAGAGCAAGAATGGTAATGTTAGTGTCCTGCAAGCCTGCAACATCAATGCAAACATGAAGAGTAACCATGGCTATTTTGGGTAACAGGATTCTAATAGTTTATTGGAGTTGCATATCCAAGTGTGAGGGATAACACCACTAGGTGAACTCCATATATGGCCTCAATATATATCAATGTCTTTGAGATAAAAAGCAAAACAACATATTATAAATTACATTATATATATATATATATATATATATATATATATATATATATATATATATATATATATATATATATATATATATATATATATATATATATATATATGTGTGTGTGTCCAGGGATGAGCTGGTGCCCTGTCCTAGGTGTATCTAATAATGTTTCATGAAATGTTAAACCACTTGTTATACTAAGCTTGATTATATATTTCATTACTCTTTTAAAATTCAGGTAGTTCTTGTCCTTAAATCTGATTGGCTGAGGTGATGGACACTTCTGACTGCTTCACATTATTTACATTATAACCCTGCTTTACATATTATCACTCACAATAATACCGCCCTGTTGTAACTTATTGCTTTAATATACACTCACACCCAATTGATGTGTCATATGTCATTCTGTTTCAAAAAACATAGGTGGTACTAGTAAGTTTTGGTTTTATTATGGGTGGTACTTGGTCTAAAAAGTTTGAACACCATTGTACTAGGTTATTAAAAAAAAGCAAGGGAAATTATGTCTGTAACTGGCCACCCATGTAAATAATCGTTATAGTCATAATGCAGCCTAACTTGACTGAACGATGATGCTGAGACAACATTCTTGCGAGAGCCGAACAACAAAAACAAAAAGACTCCTAATCACAATATTTTGGCTTACCAGCAATTATTATAAAAAATAATAATGTGCAAACATTTTAAATCATGTACCATTAACGGAAATATTTAGATTACTATAAACAGCGTGCGGCGGCACAGTGGCTTACTGGTTAGCACGTTCGCCTCTCAGCGCTAGGGATTCCCGGTTCGAATCCCCATCTGGGTGGAGTTTCCATGTTCTCCCCGT
>JAFMOD010000299.1:1915335-1948928 GCA_019802435.1 Corydoras maculifer | reverse complement strand
GAAAGGATGCCCCCCCCCCCCCCGCCCATTGAGACTGGGTGTTTTCATGATTTTTTCCTAAAAACATCAAGTTTTTGTCATTTTTACTTCAGCATGCTTAAATAATCTGGTCATCCTACCACATTATATTTTGAGGAGAGACATGAAGCTGACTGCGATATACGTTAAAGAGATGCATCTGCCAAAGCTCCACTAAAATGCCGCCTTCATATTATGGAGTATGTGAGAGGATAGAGTGATTGTAAAATGACAGGAACATCTGTGAGATCCACCAGCTGTATTTAAATGTGATTTTACTGCAGTCTGTTAATAAAGCCCATTCCAGGTCTTGAGTAATATTGTCTTAGGACCTTATTGTGTCTTACCCTGTGACATTGACCTTACCATTTGGTATTTTGGCCAAATTTGCCTTTAATTCACCATTTGAGATTTCAGCAAAGTATACTTTGGATTTCTACTTCAAATCCTCTCCAAACAACATTCAAGTAATTTTGTATTTGGACTAGGGCTGTTTTTTTTTTTCGACGCATCGTTTTTGCTTTTATTTTCAATATTTATTAATGTTACCATTTGATTCCTAAAACATGTCCATTCAAAGAAACCCTTTTTCTCAAAGCCCATGATGTCATCGATACCCAGTCATTGATCAGCAGCACTCAAAAAAAAAATGGTGGCAGCGGAGCCAAAGACGAGAAGTAAAGAGCATAAAGTTTTCAAAGACTGAAAGCATCCAAAGAATGGACTTACTTTAAATTGGGAAATCTCTAATGGCCTATACCGATAGCAACATAGGAGAGGGGTTCAATTTGTGTTTTGTCGATAGTATAGACTGATAGTACATGTTTCCATTAGATCGTGGATTTACTCTGTGTCCTTGGTGCATGATGAAACTGTCCCTTATCTCTTTTATCTTTGCTATAATTGTAAGCACAATTCATTTTGTATGGAATGACATACTGTTTACTCAACCAATACAGTTTTAATAAATTTGATTCATTTGATAGTTAAAAAGATAATTATTATTCATTAATAATTATTTTTCTCCTTTCTTACTGTCTTGATGTTAGTATGAGATAAAGACAAGTAAATCTATTTCTCCAAAGTAAGGATTACTCACCAAAATTTGTAGCAGCTTTTACTAAAAGTAGTTTGCACTTTGTTTAATATGGAGAAGTTAAATTTAATAAAGAATTCAATATAAATGTGAATTTCTTTGCAATTTGCTTGAATGTTGATTTTTTGTTTGTTTACTATGCTGGAGCTTAAAGATTTGCAGTTTGTTGTATAAATAAAATGAACTTGTATAAGATCATCTTTTTTTTTTGGCAGAATATTAGTCGTTTAGCCTAGTCGACTAACCCATAAAATAGTCGCTAATTGAATCGATAGAAAAATAGTTGTTAGCCCTAATTTGGACACACTATTGTGGCATTCTACTTTTAGATTTTTATATAGTATGGGAGTATTCAATTTTAGACGCAGCCCAGCTGAAATGTGAGACAACACACAACGAAGACTTGACACCCTGCTTCAATTCTTGACTTCGTTATTTTCTTACTTATTTCTCCTGCAACTGTTACAATCCAATTTAAAAGTGTGCTGACCTTCAGGTCGCGGTACACTACATTTCGTTCTGAGTGCAGGTAGTCCAGTGCTGAAACTATTTCCGCTCCGTAGAACCGTGCCCGGTCCTCAGAAAAGACGCGATCCCTCGACAAGTGGAAGAAAAGCTTTAACAAGAAGAAGGGATGTGCATTTGAGATACTTAGCTGATACCAGACACATTTTTAAATAGTGAGTTTAAAAGCTATTTTTTTTACACTATTAGTCTTACCTCTCCTCCATTTGCATATTCCATGACAAAACAGAGACGATCATGGGTTTGAAACGAGTATTTCAGCGCCTGAAATGGTAACAAATGCTTAAACTTGAAGGCTTACATTTTAATCATTAATTACTCACAAAAAAATATCACTGGTTTCCAAAGGTAAAAACTGTAAGATAAACTAGTATTTTGATGAGTATTATTTAATTTTTGCCTCATAAAGCTTTAACCATATTACAGAAATACCTTCAAAGGTAGTGATGAAGTAGAATCAAGTTTACTGAATGTGAAGGATGCATCATGAGTCAAGGTAACAGGGCAAGTTATATTTGTATTAGTTCATAATTTCTAAATGAGCTTAATTTTAATTTCAAAAACAATACTTAACTGTGAGGCATGGTGAGCGTAGAGACAAATGGTGGGCTGTTTTGCTAAAAAAAAAGGGACTCATGCGCTGCATAAAGTAGATGGAATTATTGGTAACAAAAAAAAGCCAAACATTGATGTTTTAGCCAAGAAAGTTGTTTGCAGTGGGTCTTTCATCTCTCTCAGTTGTGACAAAATGGATTTAGTTAAAGACCTGAACTGAAAAAAGTGTGTTTAAGCGAAGTGGCCAAATAACTTAATAACTTTTGTTATTTCAATGCCAATTCCAAAAAAATACTTAGAAAAGATGCACGGTAACGCTAAAAGCTTAATATAAATTAAGCAGTTAAAAATGACTTTCATTGAATGATGTTTATTTGTGTTTATTGCCATGCCAGCTTAAAGCCAGGCTATGTTCATGGTGTTATAGATGTGTTTTATACATACATTTAAGCTACTTGATGATTGTTGTGCTATATCTGATTTTTAACCTTGATATGTTCCAGAAAGTTCAAAATGTTTTGTAGAGTATTGCGTTCAAAAAGTAATTTCATATTAGTATCTTGGTAAAAAAAATTTTCCAGGTATTAACAATGACATTCTATTAGAGTGTGCTTTATCGTCAGTGGTGATTTTCATTGTATGATTACAAGGTTGTAAACTGCAGTTTCACATTAATCACAATGCTGCATTCATCATCTTTAAGATGGCTCTTCACTTCAACTTCTCAAAAAGAGTCTCAATGAAAACTCACAAGTTAAAAAAAAGCTGTTGTTGAGGAGTCAGAGGAGAAGTAAACGATGTGTTAGGTGATTATTTGTATGAGTGCGCTTGCAAAGATTCCCTCACCGTCAAAAAGGGGTGCTTAGAATTCTGGAGGACGCGGTTTTCTGTGAGCGTGTGAGCCACTTCATCCTAAGAGACAGATCACAAAGAAGTGTAGTGTACTTGGATCATATTAGCTTTCTCTCTCACGCATGCAGTATTGCTACAAGAACACTTTTAAACTCTATATAAGACCACAAGCACACACAAACACTCAGTACACACTCTGATGCAGAGGTTACACTTTATCTCACAGCTAATCTCAACTGAAACCTTTATGTTGCAACACATTCAGATACTTACTTTTGCTACTATAACTTCCTTCTTAAGGATTTTCATGGCATAATATTTCCCAGTGGCCTTTTCCTTCACCAGGATGACTTTGCCAAAAGTGCCTTTACCAAGGAGTTTGAGGTATTCAAAGTCATGCATAGTCTAAGAAAAGAAAAAAGATAAAAATAAAAGTAGATATTATATACAGTTCTCTTTGTTATAGCCATGTTTCTCTCCTGTTTCAGGAAGAGGAAATTCTCTCCTCTTACACTTTTATCAAACACTGTCTCATTCGAATTCCATGCACTGACCATCACTGAACCGGTTAAATGTCATTTTCTTGTCATCTATCGCCCCCCAGGTCGAGGAATTAACTTCGTCGAGGAATTCGATATGTTATTATCATCCCTTCCAGATGATGGTTGTCCTCTTGTCGTCATCGGCGATTTCACTTAGACCAACCGTACGCCGCTGAGTTTCTTGATCTCATCTCCAGCCTGGGCCTCCATCTAGTCCGCACCTCAGCTACCCAGCGGGCTGGAAACCAGCTCGATCTCATCATGACGCGCTCATGTCTCTCTTTAGACATACACATCCCTCCACTTCATGAATTAGACCACTTCTTCATACAGTTCTCTGTCTCCCTTCCACCACCTCCCGTGATCATCAGCAAAACATCTCAGGTACGTCACAATCTTAGCGCTCTCTAACACTCTTTGCTGACTTGTTTACAGATGCCCTTCCTAGCATCAGTAACTTCTTAACCCTTGACACCAACACTGCATCAAGCACATTCTGCTCCACCTTGGCTTCATGTCTTGACCAGGTCTGTCCAAATCCACCAGGAAAACACACAGTTCTCCGTCCAGTCCCTGGCTCACGGAGACGCTTCGGAAGCAACGTACTTCTCTTCGATCCGCCGAAAGAAAATGGCGCAAGTCTGGTCTGCCTTTAGATTTAGAATCATACCAGTCCTCACTTGCCACTTTCTCGAAGGATGTAACTGCTGCTAAATCCTTGTTCTTCCAGTCCGAAGTAACATGCAACTCAGATGCCCGCACCTTATTCAGTACCTTCAACTCACTACTAACTCCTCCCTCTCCCCCTCCTAACACTTCTCTGTCAGCTGATGTCTTTGTAACCTTTTTTACAGAAGAGATCGAGGGCATAAGCAAACTCTTTCATACTCACCATTTCCACTACATCTCACACATCCAGCCATCCAACCCTCTCCTCCTTCTCCCTTGTCGCAGAATCTGACATCTGCAATATTATTCTTGCCAGTAACCCAACTACTTGCCCCCATGATTCCATCCCATCCCACCTTCTTCAATTCATCACCTCCTCCATCACACCAGCACTCACACACATCATTAACTCCTCTCTCACGTCTGGTACCTTTCCAAATTTTTTTAAACAGGCCATAGTCAAACCCCTACTCAAAAAACCTACGCTCAACCCAAATTTGGTCGAGAGCTACAGACCTGTTTCTCTTTTACCTTTCCTGTCTAAAACACTTGAACGGGTGGTATCCACACAGGTCTCCAAATTTCTTAATCAGAATAATCTCCTTGATCCCAATCAGTCCGGTTTTAGATGTGGTCACTCCACGGAGACAGCATTTCTCTCTATGATTGACTCACTTAAATCTGCCAAAGCCAAATCTCAATCCTCTGTCCTCATTCTGCTGGACCTTTCTGTAGCTTTTGATACAGTAAATCATCAGATTCTATTGTCCACTCTATCTGAATTAGGCTTTTCTGATATGACACTTGGATGGTTTCGATCCTATCTCACAGGAAGGACCTTCAAAGTGTCATGGAATGGGGAGATCTCTAACTCTCAAGCACTGGTGTGCCTCAGGGCTCTGTACTTGGTCCTCTCCTCGTCTCACTATACATGACATCACAGTAATCCAGGCGCTTGGTTTTTCTTACCACTGCTATGCTGATGTCACTCAGCTTCATCTGTCTTTTGCCCCTGACAACACCACCAACACTAAATCTGCCTGCCTCACCGACATATGTTTGGATGAAGGCCCGTCATCTCAAATTAAATTTAGAAAAAACAGAGCTTCTCATTATCCCAGCTAAACCCTCAATCCATCACCTCCTGACCTTCCAAATTGACGGCTCCACAATCTCCCCAACCGATTCGGTCCGGAACCTTGGTTTCACAATAGACTCCCACCTTAAACTCTCTGATCACGTTATCAAAACCGCCCGTTCCTGCAGATTCTTTCTTTACAACATAATGAAGGTCAAACCTTGAACATGCTACCCAACTGCTTGTTCAAGCACTAGTCCTATGCTATAGTCCCTTGGCTCCCTGTAGCTGCTCGCATTCAGTACAAGTCACTGACTCTGGCCTACAGAACCATTTCTGGATCTTCCCCCTCCTACCTTAACTCTATCTTTTCAAAAAACACTCTGACTCGTTCAGTTCACTCCAGTGATGATTGCCCCCTGGTGATTCCACCTCATTGAGGAGCTAATTCTCACTCCGTGGCGTTCACCACTGCAAAATTGTGGAACGATCTTCCCAACTCTGTCCGTAATGCAGAATCACTAAGCAGTTTTAAAAAACTACTGAAGACGCATCTCTTTAACAAAAGGGGGGGGGGGGGCAGCATCAAATAACAATCAGTTTTGATGAATTTACTGAATAGTTGGTTTTCTGCATAACTTCTGACTTGTAATGTTCTCATTTGTAAGTCGCTTTGGATAAAAGTGTCTGCTAAATGACTAAATGTAAAGTATGTAAATGTGAAATGTTTCCAAAACACCTATCTATCTAGCTATTATACATTATATATATATTCTACGTCATCATATATCATTCATTTATCATCCAGTAAAAGACAATCTCAACAAAACCTATTGACCTCTTTAGATCAGAATCCTGTTAAAAGGTAAACAATAGGGAGGCCTTTAAGTTAGTAAGCATGTGATGTAGGTAGTGCTGGTTTTAAATAATATATATATATATTTTTTTATTTTAAATCAGCTTTGGTCAACATACAACAAACTGACTTGTGTGAGTGTGTGTCTGTTTGTGTGTGTGTGTGGGGGGGGGAGGTCTTTCTAATTTTTTATGCAAAAAAAGGCATACAGTATTTTCTGTACTTTATTATGGTTTACTTTTCTCCAAGAATACTTCTTAGAGTTCTAACCTTCTCACTTATTGGAGTTCCTAAAACATTTAATAGAACAAAGTAAGCTTCTAACACAACGTGGTCAAAGACAAAGTAAAGCATTAGCTTAACTCACACACCCTAACAAAAATACACATTGTTTTCAGGAAGGGCAATAAAACTTTGAAAGGTTAAACTCACATGATTTTATTTTGTAAATTTCTCTCTTAATATAAACCTTAAGTTCAGTTTGCAATACGTTATGGATCATTTGGATGCAATTTTTAGCAAAATGCATGCAAATTCAATGCAAATAAAAATGGGAAAAAATGTTGAAAATGTATTTCAACCATGAATGTCATCAGAGCCTAATATTACAAGACGAGATGAGCAGAAGTTTTAAGGAATTACTGAAACTTATGAAACCCTGAGGGATACGTTACTTAGTTATACATAGATACTTTAAAGTTACTTTAAAGATACTTTACTTTTTACAACAGTACATTGTCACAAAGCAGCTTTACAGAATGAAAAGCCTTTAAACCCCCAAAGAGCAAGCCGAAGCGACAGTGGCAAGAAAAAAACTCCCTGTTATGTTGTTATTTAAGGAAGAAACCTTGGGGGGACCAAGACTCAGTGGGGCTCATCCTCCTTGAGCGGCCAGGCAGCACAACAGTGCAGGACAGCCATGTACAGATATTTAACAAATGGAAAAACTCTAACAACTCGAAAACTATATGTGAGTCTATTAAGGGGGTCCTGCAGAACAGCAAGTCCAATTAATATTCAGGTTCCATCCAGTGTTCGTTGGCAGAGCCAAGGATGAAGGTCTGACTACACCTCCAGGAAGCCGGTCACACCTCAAAAGAAACAGACAAAGGAAGGCAGTTAGAGCTAATAATAAAGCACAGCATTTAATTAATAAGTAATTGATTGACACAGTGCAGCATGTGACTCCGGCATCACTGACTAGAGCAGCATAACTAAAAGAGGCAGATACTGCAGACTCTACATAGTTGAGATGGCTCCCCGGAACAGCATCATTTCAACGCCACACCCCCCCCATTAATGATGAGGTGGGTGAAGAGGTGAAACGCCAGCATAAACTGATCGCAGATTACCACCTCAACACAGCAAAGCCTGAGATCTACATCTTTATCTACAGGGGATTAATTAAACGCAAGATTAAATAATTGTGTTTTTAATTAATTTTTTAAAGATTAATAGTGATTCAGAATCACAAACTGTAACTGGAAGGCTATTCCAAAGTTGAGGAGCCTTGTGGGAGAACGCTCTTTAACCAGCATTAATTTTATTTATTCTAGGAGAGTAAACCAGCACCTTGAGATCGGAGCTCACAAGTTGTTTATACAATTGAATCAGCTCACTCAGATACTGTGGAGCCTGATTATGTAGAATTTTATATGTTATCAATGAAATTTTGTACTTAATACGAAACTTAACTGGTAGCCAGTGCAAGTTTGATAACACAGGACTGATATGATCAAACTTTCTGGTTTTAGTTAAAATTAAAACTCTAGCTGCAATATTTTGCACAAGTTGTAATTAATGTAATGATTTATTAGAACATTTTGTAAGAAGTGAATTACAATAATCTTGAGGTAATAAAAGCATGAATTAGTTTTTCTGCAACTTGGAGGGAGAAGATATTTCGTAGCTTCGAAATGTTAAGAAGGTGAAAAAAAATGCAATTCTAGTAATATTGCTTATGTGCTTTGTAAAGGAGAGAATCTGAAAGATCTGAATCAATAATGACACCGAGATTATTTACAGATGAACTGGGTCTTATTAAAGAGTTATCAAGGTTTAACATAGTGTTAGAAGCTTTGTTAATTTTGTCCTTGGGTCCAACTATTAGAAACTCTGTTTTATCAGAATTTAGCAGTAGCAGAGGTGCCCAGATAAAACCTGGATGGACTACATTATAAGACATGGTTTATCAAGTGCTAGCCAGCTATAAAAAACAAGGGACTGGTGCATTGGAGAAAGCAAACATGACCTTTCAGAACTGTCTATTCAAGCACAGGTCATTGCACTACTATACCAGGTTTCACAGATGAGCCTACATGCTTTGGATTAGAAAATGTTTGTCTTTATTCAAGATTTGTGGGTTTTAGCTGTTTTTGAAATATCAAATTCAAATGCTTAATGTGGATAAGTGGTTTCCATCTTGTGATGCAGCCTATCTATGTTGTTGGAGGTTGTTACCGAAATCATAAACAGTTGTTGTTTTGTCATTTGGTTGACCTATTTAATGTAAACTGATTAGTATAACATTAGTTTCCAGGACACTTCAAATTGTTATATTGCTATGCTTAAAATTTGTGCAATGCCACTGACGTTTCTTCTTGTCTAAGGTCTATAATTATTTGTTTTTCTCCTGCACACAGCTCTCTGGTCTTCATGTCAGTTTTTACCAACAAATTCAATCATCATATGTAAAACCCCAGGCTTAAGTCAAGATTAGGCATTTAGAGCTTTTGACTGTTTTTTAATCTTTCGGGATACACCTGGACAATGACACTCCCATCATTCCCATGTTATAATATTTTTGTTTGGCTATAAACAAATTTCTTTACTGTACAAAACGAATGAATTGACCTTGCTTTCTTAGGTCAGATTAAAATAGTCAGGTGAACATATATGAAACTGGATAATTAAAAGGTAATATCATTGTGTGATGTCGTTCACTTTTAAAACTGTTAATATGCCCTTTCCAGCACCAAGTCTGTGAAAACCAGGAATGCATCAAAGGTGACATTAAAACTAAACAAAATGGCTACTCACTAACCTACTCACACCTTCCCACAATATGTCATAACTCTCAGGAAAGGTCATGGGTGAAAATATACAGTGCATGAATAATACCCATTTTTAAATTTCACAAATCTTCTTGTGTCTTTGGAGGACTATAAAAGAAGATTTAAGGGGAATGTTTGATTAAGTTTCAAAAGGTATTATACCAGAAATCCACTAAAGTCATGTTTAAGTCCTTTTTTAAACATCATAGCATCCCTGTGTTATAAACATTCAATAAATAAAACATTAAATAAAACATTCTGACTTGCATTTAAACTGCATGGACAAAATTATTTTGATACAAATTTTGAACGATGAATTCAGTAGAGTAATTACATATTTGGATAAAGACAGGCACCAAAATGTGCTGGGGGCAGTTTGGGGAAGCCCAGTGCACCAAATAAGACCAGGCCATAGCTCTGACCTGGAGTCCAACATGTCTGACCTCATAAATTATTTTCTGTAAACATATTCAAAACCTTATCTAAAGACTTCATAAAAGAGTGGATCAACTTATAATAGGATGGCACAAATGTCCTAAAGGCTACTGAACATTATTCCATATACTGTACTGTAGTGTACATTTATCCTTAATGACTTATTCATTCTGTAAAAAAAAAATCATATTTTGTAAAAAACAAAACAAACAAACAAAAAAAAACTACAGACTTGTTTAACAAAAAAAATAAGGTACTTTGCAACAATTAGTCTTTAATATTTCAAAATTTGCCAAACATTTTCTTTACAAGATGCAACTATATACCATCTAAAATCGCATACTTTTATTTAATGCAAAAGTTAATGCATGGTCTTAAAAAAATGCACCTGGTGATAGAAGATTAAAGACTGAAACATATCTAAAAACTTTATAAATGCTTTTGTTATAAACCTACTTAACAAGTAAATAAAACATATAAATAATACTTTGTATAATGAGTCTTCAATGTTTCCCATTTAATGTAAACACTACAGTTACCTTGTTATTTCTAGTTTACACATGTGAACCTGATACTAAATGTTTATATTGTTTTGGTGTGTAGTAAACATAAAGACACACAGAGGTTAAAGCGCTCTGAAATTTCCACTTTAGGAGTAAGTTATACAAAATCAGTATGTACCACTTTGTGCCGAGGTTTCGTCAAATACATCTCCATATCCATGGGGTCAGGTGAAGAGTCCATCATCTCATCTTTCTGCAGACTGTCTGCTACATTTTGAATGGCTTTGGTCCAGTCCTCCCTGAAGTATAATAACAAACACAGACAAAATATACATAGTTTTATAATGTAGTTTTAATTGAATAATTAATTAATAAATTAAGGTCTACTATTAATTAACATAATGCATAATTTGTAACATAGAAACATAAAATGAGATTTACAAAACTATATAATGTTATAATGTTATAATGTTATAATGAGAGATGAAGACGCATCTCTTTAACAAATACCTGTTGTAATAGGTATGGGGGGGGGGGTGTGCCGCAGCATCGAATAACAATCAGGTTTGATGAATTTACAGTATAGTTGGTTTTCTTCATGGCTTCTGACTTGTGGTGTTCTCATTTGTAAGTCGCTTTGGATAAAAGCGTCTGGTAAATGACTAAATGTAAATGTAAATGTAATGACCATCATGCAGAAGAAGCTGATAAATGTCAAGTTTTTCCTGCTTATTAAGAAAATTCTGCAAAACAGACACAGCAATGCCCAAGTGGTACTTTCCCCAAACCAAACATTTTAGGAAGACATAACCTGTCATCACACCATCCATCCATCCATCATCTTCCACTTTATCCTCTACTAGGGTCGCGGTGGGGTTCCCCATGCCCATCGGGGGGAGTATGTTTAGGGCGCCGGGCATATACATCCAGGACCGGGTGCCAATCTATCGCTTGGCACACTCACTCACTCATTCACACAAACATACTCTATATGGGGCAATTTGGAGAATTCAATTTACCTTGATCCAAGTTTTTGGACTGCGGGAGGAAACCGGAGAACCCGGAGGAAACCCACGCGGACACGGGGGCAACATGGAAACTCTACCTAGATTGGGATTCGAACCGGGAATCCCTAGTGCTAAGAGGCGAACGTGCTAACCATTAAGCCACCGTGCCGCCCGATTACATTAAAAAATATCTGCATGAAGTAATTATGATTGAAATAAGTTGTATGTAGTTTATACATGGATCTTAATTAGATATTTACTTATGGGTATTTAAATACTACATGAAAAGAAAACTTGTCCTAACATTATACACTCATCATTAAAATTAGTTAGTTGCCTTCCTATTTTAAATAGTATTTTTAAAGATTTGGAATGTCCTAGTAATTTCCTACTATCATACTAATAATTGTGAAGAGGGTCAATTATGTACTAAGTGTTTGATAAAAGCCTGACAGATTTAATCTTTTGGGCCCCAAACAGCATGATACTGTTTTTACTTTAAGATTTTTAAAAATATGCACAAAAAACCTTGCTTAAAATAATAATAGGCATTTGTCTGTATGTCTGAACATACATTGTTTGCATGGCAATATATGTATATAATTATTTGTAAAGTGGCACGGTGGCTTAGTGGTTAGCACATTCGCCTTTCAGCACTAGGGATTCCCGGTTCGAATTCCCATCTGGGTGGAGTTTCTCCTGTTCTCCCCGTGTCTGCGTGGGTTTCCTCCGGGTTCTCCGGTTTCCTCCCACAGTCCAAAAACATGGATCAAGTCAATTGAGTTCTCCAAATTGTCCCATATAGAGTGTGTATGCGTGCGTGTCTGTGTGTGTGAGTGTGTGCCCAGCGATAGATTGGCGCCTTGTCCTGGGTGTATCTGCCCAGCGCCCGAAACTTTCTCGCCTGGATGGGCATTAGGAACCCCACCACAACCCTAATATAGGATAAAGCGGAAGATAATGAATGAATGAATTAAATATTTGTAAATATCAAAAACTAGGTCACTAGGCCTTCTTTTAATTGAACTTAGTTCAACAAACCTAATCACCTAATCTAATTACACAACACCGCTAGTGAAATAAAGGAGCAGGATGTCTGACCGTTCCTCTGGTGTTTCCACATGGAAGGTCCGTTCTATAACAGTGGTCCACTGTAGACAACGAATGATAAATGTGTTGGCCTTTGGTCGCTCCGTCTTCATCAGCTGACACTCTGGACATTGCCAGTCATATACCCACCAGGGAGGAAGAAGATATGGAAAAAGACAAATGAAGAAATGTTGAAGAGGGAAACAGAAACAGTTTAAGAGTAAGCCTAATGGTGACAGCTATTAATCTTTATTTCAAATTTATACAATCACTACATTAAGAAGCATAAATTGGAAAGTTCCCAATTAAGCTGGTACCTAACCAGTGAACTATATGAGTGCAGTATGCGGTGAACACAGCGATGCATACTAGTGCATACTCATACAAGTCTTTTTTGAGTTCAAAACAATGCTCAAAGTATCCAACTATGTTAAGCATGGCTGGCTAACATTCATTCTGGACTCACATGTAAAACAACAATACAAGTCAGAAAGCTAAAAAGGAACCAGCTCAACTTCAATATCCTTATATAGCTTGTAGAAGAGATGTGTCATTAAGGGTTTCTTGAAAATGCTGACTGTCTTTGCATTATGGACAGAACCAGAACAAGCATTTCACCATTCAGCAGTGGTAAAAGATTGAGAATTGGTGAGAGTTAGAATAGGCATCACGATGAGGTTAAATCACCAGGTGGAAGTCGTCGCTAAAATGCAGTGAACGAGTTGAAATTTATCACAGGAACTAATGCAGGTCAGAGGGAGCAGATCCAGAAAATGTTCTGTAGGCTATTGTCAGCATTTGGAATTGAAAGCAGGTGGAGGACAACGGAGAGAAACATGTAGTGGAATTGCAAGGGATCGCTTGGTTGGTTGAACACTAGACTTCTTGCAGTGTATTGGAGCAGCTGAAAGGGCTTGAACTTGCAAGAGGAGCGACCAGCAAGCAATGCATTAAATTTAAAGTGAAATAGCTTGCTTAGTCATTATCTTCCTAATGTTTCTTTCTATGGTCTGTTTTTGTGGTATATATTAATAAAAAAATAATACATTTATTTATTATGCAGATGCTTTTTATCTAATGTGACTTACAAGAATCCCAACTACAGGGTCATACATAATACAGCCCTCTGGGGGTTGATGAGGGTTAAGCACTTACATTGGTAACATCAGTGATTTTTTAACCCACAACCTTCAGATTGAAAAACCACCCCTATATATCAAGTTAAATTACTTTATCCCAAATTAATTCTGCTTGTAAAGTATAAAATTTTGAAGAAAAATGGCAATTTATCCATAGAAAACAAAATGTATTAATTGCCACTAATTAGTTATTTAATTGGTAATTTTTTTTATTTTTAATTACCAAAGTTTCAGCTTAATCGGATAATGGGAAGTGGGTGAAAGCATTTTCAAACTTTTTACCAGACACACAGACAAACAGATGAAGCTAATATAGGGGTGGTAATAATAAAAAAGCCCAATTTGGGACACATGATGGCATAGTGGTTAGTAAGTCTGCCTCTAACCACTGGAATACCGGTTCGAATCCAGATTTGGGTGGAGTTTTCTTGTTCTCTTCGTGTCTGTGTACGTTTTCTCCAGGTTCTCTGGTTTCCTCCCACTCTCCAAAAACATGGATTCAAAGTGACTTGGTTTCTTTATATTGCCACTATCTAAATTGCCCCATATAGTGTGGTCTGAGTGAGTGTGTGTCCAGCGATAGGTTTTGAGTGTATTAGAGCCCTGTTTTGGGCGTATCTGACCAGGAACCCCGTGACCATAGTAGAGGACTAAGTGGAAGATAATGAGATAAGATGAATCCTAATTGTGACTTTGAATCCCTCAAAGTGATTAGAGAATACTACATTTAGATCTAGTTAATTATACCTTTGTAATATGTGGGTGTAGTAGCTCAGTTGGGCTATCAGTCTGAAGGTTGTGGGTACAAATCCCAGGTCAACTGAAGTTATCAATGTGCATCCTAGAGCAAGGCCCTTAAACCTCATCGCACCAGGTATGCTGTTGGGATATTTGTAAGACACTTTGGATAAAACCGTGTGCTTAAATGACCAATTGTACAATATTATAATTTAGGAATCGGTAAAAGTAAAAAAATCCAGCCTCATATAATTTTTAGACTCTATAAAATTCTCAGTCATCGCACTAAAAAAGAAATATTACAATATGGTTTGTTGTAAATGAAAAGATTGACTTCAAATGCTGTTTGTTTATTGCAAATGTTATAGTTCTCGAGACTGCCGCAGCAAGAGAGACTTAATCGGCAGCTCAAATTGAACAGAGAAGCCATGTACATTTTAAAGCACATGCAAAAATTTGTACAGGAAATTATATAAAAAAAAAAAACACAAGTAAAATTCTTCTACGGGTAATAACATCAAAGCAATCAAAGCTTTTCGACTTACGAACTGACACTTTTGTGCTGCATGTGCTGAAAATGGCCAAAAATGTACATTAGCAGTATAAATACAAGCGTGTATCCTTTTCCAGTAAGAATAAAACATAAGCAGTAGCACCCAAACAAAAAAACACATGACTTGTGATTTTTGGAGCAACAAAGCACAACAGCATTTAAAACAGAGGCACAGTCACATCAGGAGCCATATGTGGAAGAGGAAGCTGTATAGCAGAGCCATTTGTGGCAGGATAGGGAGGGGTGGGGTTGACATAAGAGGCCTGTCGAGGAGATGGAGGACTAGCATGTAGGCCACCACTGTGCTCCAGCAGGGCTCATCAACAGCTCGGAAAGCTTTGCACCGTGTCATATCGGCGAACACTAACATCATTGCTGTGACACGACTGAATGCATCTGACAAGGATGACTGCTGCCACTGCTGCCACAGCCACGTTTAAGCGGAGGCGAGATAAATAATGAGAATAAGACACTTAATAACTGTTATAACTCACAAGTGTCAGAGTAGAAGCATTTCCTTTAACAAACAATATGGCTGTCTAATTAGCCTGTTCAATCATTCAAGAGACTTTTGGCAACAATAGAGAAAATATGTTTTTGCTGAAGTTTGAGGAACAGGCCGAGAAAGAGGAGGAAACTGTATTTATGTGTATTGCTAATGTTGACATAAAAGGTCTGCTAAAACCCGATTCTAAGGACAAGCAACCTGCTTGGCGTCAAATTACCTCGAGGTAATTTTTACTATTGTTCCTCAAAATAGCACTTGTAGAAACACTTGGTATTGTTTATTTGGTACTGCAATAAAAAGATACTTACGTGCCACAGAGAAGTTATTGAGCGGAGTCTCAAGCTGGTCTACGTCCTGTGGCCGCTCCTTATAACCAATAAACGTACCATCACTCTTAAGCAGAAAATACCTTGGCCTCCATGTCTTTATGTATTCTCCTGTGACCAAAAGATGACAAATTACATTTTAATACTGGATAGTGATTTAAAAAAAAAACATAACTATGTGTGGTTATATACAGTCATGGCCAAAAGTTTTGAGAATGACACAAATATTATATTTTCACACGATCTGCTGTCCTCTGGTTTTTATGTGTGTTTGTCAGATGTTTTTATTACATACAGGAATATAATTGCAATCATATTATGAGTAACAAAAGCTTTTATTGACAGTTAGAATGAGTTAATGCAGCAAGTCAATATTTGCAGTGTTGACCCTTCTTCTTCAGGACCTCTGCAATTTTCCCTGGCATGCTCTCAATCAATTTCTGGACCAAATGCTGACTGATAGCAGTCCATTCTTGCACAATCAATGTTTGCATTTTGTCGGAATGTGTATGTTTTTGTTTGTCTCTTGATGATTGACCACAAGTTCTCAATGAGATTAAGATCTGAGGAGTTTTTCAGGCCATGGACCCAAAATCGCTATGTTTTGTTCCCTGAGCCATGTAGTTATCACCTTTGCTTTATGACAAGGTGATCCATCATGCTGGAAAAGGCATTGTTGATCACCAAATTGCTCTTGGATGGTTGGGAGAAGTTGCTCTCGGAGGACATTCTGGTACCATTCTTTATTCATGGCTGTGTTTTTAGGCAAGACTGTGAGAGAGCCGATTCCCTTGGCTGAGAAGCACACACATAAATGGTTTCAGGATGCTTTACATTTGGCATGAAACAAGACTGGTGGTAGCGCTCACCTCGTCTTCTCCAAATAAGCTGTTTTACAGATGTCCCAAACAATCAGAGAAAATGACTTTACCCCAGTCCTCAGCAGTCCACTCCCTGTACCTTTTGCAGAATATCAGTCTGTCCCTGATGTTTTTTCTGGAGAGAAGTGGCCTCTTTGCTGCCCTCCTTGAGACCAGACCTTGCTCCAAGAGTCTCCGCCTCACAGTGCGTGCAGATGCACTTACACCTGCCTGCTGCCATTCCTGAGCAAACTGTACACTGCTGGTAGCCCGATCCCGCAGCCAAAACACTTTTAAGAGACAGTCCTGGCGCTTGCTGGTCTTTCTTGGGCGCCCTGGAGCCTTTTTGGCAACAATGGAACCTCTCTCCTTGGAGTTCTTGATGATGCGATAGATTGTTGACTGAGGTGCAATCTTTCTAGCTGCGATACTCTTCCCTGTTAGGCCATTTTTGCGCAGTGCAATGATGACTGCACGTGTTTCTTTAGAGATAACCATTGTTAACAGTAGAGAAACGATGAGCACCAGCCTCCTTTTAAAGTGTCCAGTGGTGTCATTCTTACTATATCATGACAGATTGATCTCCAGCCCTGTCCTCATCAACACCCACACCTGTGTTAATAGAGCAATCACTGAAACGATGTTAGCTGGTCCTCTTAAGGCAGGGCTTCAATGAAGTTGAAATGTGTTTTGGGGGATAAAGTTCATTTTCTAGGCAAATATTGACTTTGCAATTAATTGCTGTTAAGCTGATAACTCTTTATAACATTCTGGAGTATATGCAAATTGCCATTATAAAAACTGAAGCAGTAGACTTTGTGAAAATTAATATTTGTATCATTCTCAAAACTTTTGGCCATGACTGTACAGCCCACTACCTGTTAAAGCACTGCTATCAAAACCAAACTAAAACACAAAGCTGGGTCATCCCAGCTTAGGTCACATGTCCACAAACCACTTTTTTATTTATTTATTTATTTATTTTTACAGAAACTTGAACTTGAATGAAGACTAAAAGGAAATTATGTCCTAGATGCTGCAAGATGAAAAACAAGAAAAACACAATTAAATATCTTAAAGAAACAAGACATAGGAAAAAGTTGGAACAGAAGAGTTCTGCAGGATAGAGACTTTGAACTCATTCTTAATTACGGCAGAGTGGTATTAACCCCATGCAGTGGCTGAGCAAGCTGTCCTTAATTGGCCCATTTCCTCCTGGCACTTTACTTCAGAGCAATGCAGAATCTGTCAGTGCTGACAGAGCTAACGGCAGCCTGACTGCCATCTCCCCACTGTGGCAGACCTGTCAGTGAACTGAACACAGACCCGGTCCTGAACTCATGGGCTGATGATGTCTCAGTTACATTTGCTTTAAAAACACAGAACAAGCCACTCCGAGGCCTGGACTGCATCTGCTCATGCAAGAACACTAGTAAGACACTATAAAACCAAAATACTTATAAAGAGCCACATACAGTACAGAAAAACAGATTAAAGAGAATGTAAAGCTGTAGTGATTGGTACTATTTTTCATATGATATGGGAATGTCCAGTAACTTATGTATTCTGGGGTCGAATTTCAAAGTTAATGGAGAAATGGCTGGGACATGTCTTACTTATTCGCCTTTACTTTTTTGGAGATAAAAAGGAAATTCCTGGAGTAACAAATAACATCAACTTGATAAAAGTTTGACCAATAACAGCGCAAGGATAATATTATGTAAAGGGAAGAATACAAAGATACCCGAATTAAAAGAGCGGACTGACAGAATGACTGAAACTGCA
Organism: Corydoras maculifer; assembly: GCA_019802435.1. Taxonomy (NCBI): domain Eukaryota; kingdom Metazoa; phylum Chordata; class Actinopteri; order Siluriformes; family Callichthyidae; genus Corydoras; species Corydoras maculifer. The sequence goes on along the minus strand of JAFMOD010000299.1, from coordinate 1,930,741 downwards.
TCTTATGAGGTTATGCTGAGACGACTTGATGAGAACAAGGTAGTGCAAACAATATGGGGCAATTTTAGAAACCACATGCGCTTTACGTGACCTGAGTGTATAATATATTTGGTTGTTTTTATATATACACAGATACACCCAGGACAGAGCGCCAATCTATCACTAGGCACACACTCACTCACTCACACACACACTCACTCACTCACACACACACACACACACACACACACACACACACACACACACTCTATACAGGGCAATTTAGAGAATTTAATTTACTTTAAATCCATGTTTTTTTACTGTGGAAGGACTCCACCCAGATTGGGATTCGAACCGGGAATCCCTAGTGCTAAGAGGCGAACGTGCTAACCACCGTGTCTCCTATATATATATATAAACAGTGCTGGTACATTTGATATTTCACAGGTTGGGGTCAGAACACAGGGATGGCACCCCTGAAGTAATGGGTGTTCTGGTTTCCTCCCACAGTCCAACAACATGGATTCAATGTACATGGAATACTCTAAATTGCTCCATATAGTATGTGGTTGTGTGTATGTGTGTGTCAGTGAGTGAGTGTGCCCAGCTTTAGATTGGCGCCCCATCCTAGTTGTATCTGCCCATAATTATTATTATCACCTGCCCAGTGCCTGAAACATTCTTCCTCCCCCCCCCTGCGCAATCCTAATAGAGATAAAGTTAAGCATCTCATTGTATTTTATCTGTCCCTTTCATTTTAACCCAAACCAGCCTAACAACACAGTAAAGCAAAAACTGTAATGCAAAAACAGAAAAATAATTATGAGATGCACAACCTGCTTAGATATAATTTAGGAAATGTTTATCCAAACGTTGAGCTGTGCATTTAAATCTAAACCTTTATGCACTGTGCAAGGTATTTTTATTCTTTGGCAGCACTTTCCCAGATGCTTGGTGCTGATTAAAGCTATGTGTGATGGATAATGCTGTCTCATTATACAATTCCACTGAGAACCAATCTATACTGTTTAAAAACCTGTGTTTCTCACACAAACAACCAAGCAGTGGCAAACCATTTATTAAAGGATACTTTAATACAAAAAAAAAAAAAAAAAAAAAAAAACATTTGATGTACCTGCACATCTACTCGTTCTTTTTTCTAATTTACGGTCAGTGGATCCAGAGCCCAGGCTGGAAACATTTGGAGCCACGCCAACCCATCATGAGCATCATTTACACACATTGTTAGTTCACACAGTTATACACTTTTAAAAGCATGAAACAACCCAGAACGATCCCACCTGGATACAATGAACACGCACAGAACTCCATACGGACAGTGAGTGGAGCTGAGAAACACGGATACACATGGTTCCGCAGTCAGGTAAGACAATGAGCAAGAGAAGCCTTCCCAAATCTGAGTATTGAACTAGGTCTAATTCAGGAGCAGCTGCCTGAGGATGACTGTCAACCACTCAGCCACCATACCTGTCTAACCAATCACTGGAACACTCCCACTCTCTCTAAATTATTGCATGATGTAGTCACATTAGAGTCATGGCTATGATGTCATCAGAGAGAGAGAGAGAGACAATTTATTGAAAACTGATGACAAGCAATAATCATTACTCAAAATTAATTTCTAGTAGACTCATTTGACTAACAAGCCATTTCAAAAACAAACATTTAGCCATGTCGCAGCTCAGCTGATGTGGGAGCCGAGTGACTCAGAGGTAAAGAATAGCCATGAGTTAATGCATTTAGTGGATGATGCTTTGCAACTGCACGTGTAGTGGACATGCAGAAAAATTCGGAGCTTCATAGCTGCAACTATATTTCATGTATAATTATATAAAAATTTACATGTTGCATGCCATTCCGGATGATACACCCTGACAGGACGGACAGGGCTGTTTGCTGCATGCTCTTTGCCTGTAAATATAAGAAGTCGCCTACTGAATCTGATAGCAATATCCACAAGCTATTTTTTTGGTTAGAGACAGGCAGTGGAATCATGTCCCCAATCACATCTACTTACTATGTTAATTGTATTAATATATTACATTTATATTATTATAAAATCAAGCCAGTATCCACTGAAAAGTGACCAGTGTTTAGATAGAAGACCTATGGTGGTAGTGGAAAAGCAAATTTAAAAACTGCACCTTATACAATGACTTCTTTTAAAATAAAAGTTATTTTCAATGTGTAAAAACACAGATAAATTTATCTCTGCATAAATCTTTGGTTACATTATTTTCACAACCATCTGAATACTAATAAAGCAATGTCATGACGTCATTGTGATAACGTTGGAAATAACACAAAGCACTCATGTAGCCTAGCTACTATGCTATCTGTTGACAACAATATTTAGTTAAACAACAGTTCACTCTAAATACTGTATTAAACCCAAACATGTTCATTAAAACATTTCTTCTTTTTTCTACCTTTTAATAAAAGCAATGAGTCATAACAGTTCTTGCAAGGCTACAGGTTACGTGAAAGTTAAGATTAAGTTACAATAATGAGTAAGATCACTGCTTATTAATACTGCAACTTGTGATTAACATCAGTATTCAACAGATTATTGCATTTTTGAATATGTTTTGCAACAGAAAACAAGAAGTGGATCATTAATCTGCCTCTTAGTCCCAAAAGTTGAAAGTAGACATGTATGCTGCAGTTTGTTGTCACGACGGAGACAACACTTTTTGAACAACACTTTCTAAATGAGTCATCATTTCTGAATCAAAAACATTTAATCTTTAACAGATCCCTGTTTGGTAAATAAAGCAGGGCACCCACTCACACCTGATTATCATCACATCAATTATAACAGTCATGTTTAATTTTACCTAATAATCTGCTAATCCTAAACCATGACATTTTGACATTTATAATATTAGATCATTTTCCTCAAGATCCAAAAAGCCGAGCCTGATGTTTGGTTTTATTTGTTTGATTTGGTACTTTTTATTTACGTTTAAAACTAGTTTAAAATGCTAATAAATTTTTAGATCAAACCTTGGCAGGAATATTGAACATTTTAAAAGCTTCACACCTTTGAGTGCCACAATTTAAATTGAATTTAAATATTATTGTGAGGTTCAGTATGTATACAGTCATTTAAATGATTTACCACTAGTGCCAAGTGCGTGTTAAGATACACTTTACAGGGGAATGGAACACTCAGGATCGACTTCAAAGAAAATAATCACACAAATATGAACGTGCACACGCGAGCGCACACATTAAAGCGCACATGCATACATAAGTTACTATTTCACATGGTAATTACAATTAATAAAAACACTTAAGCAACATAATTTAGTCAGATACAAAAAAATTTTGCTTTTATTGCGAATTTAGTGCCTGAACAGCGCATTGTTTAGGAACTGTTTGGAACCTTACAGTGATGAGGATTCACAGTTCGGTTCAGACCATGGTACGGACCTGATGGTTCAGTTCGGTACGGTACAGCGAGGGGAGCAGGTCTTCATCTGAACCAGATTTTTAATTATTGTATAGTACTTTATGAAGCATATGATTATATATATATATATATATATATATATATATATATACAGTACATATTACTGTTTTCAGCTTTACTGTATTGCAATCTCTTAATTATTACTTTTATTTGCAGTAATGTTTTAGTAGGGTTTGTACACTAAGTTCATTCCATTTTAACAGAGAAGCCGCTTATGAGATCAAATTTTAGTTCGGCATGCAGCGAATAAAACCAAGCTTGAGAAACACACTGAGCAAAGTTTTTGAGTCTGTTTCAAAGTTCTCTTTTGCCGACTGGAGTGGATACAATTGCGCCATTTTGCACTATATATGTTACAATATTTCTGTAGGTGTACAATATTTAATAGCATATGAACTGTTTATATGAATTTGTGAAGGGTATATTGCAAGGTATGCTGGAACTCAAACACCATGACAGGTATTACTGTACACGCTCATTGCTTCAGTAATGGATTGGTTCTGTCTAATTTCACATCTCGAGAGCGTAGGATCAAGGGTGCACGCATTAACTCACAAAAAATGTAGGTTAAGTTACGTTAGTATAAAATGTAGTGGATATTAATCAGTTATGATCATCAACGTGGATTATTCTGCCCAATATGCGTTAGCATGTTCTAAATATTTCTACAAATATACTTCACAACTGCTGCACAATGTCAACAAACTGACCATGCTGGATTGACACGCCCCCCCCGAGCCCCCCCGAGCCCCGGCATTGCTTCAGTGCTGCTGTCAATTACAGGAACCCAAAGTTCTCCCACACGGTTGATTTGAATGAAGCTGAGTATGATTTCCACTCGTGCTCAAGGGTCCATCTCCAAACTAAGCTACACTAAGGTTACACTACCGTGAGGCTCGTACCGAACGATTTAAGCAGAATATAGCATACCATTACACCCCTAGTACCTTAGTATCTGTTTCTCCTATTAACATGTCTTTGAGTTGTTGTAATCCACCTATAAATTGAGCCAAAGACCTTTGTACTATAAAGTGTGAATAACCGTTGCACCTTGTACCATGCTTGACATTTCTTTTTGTACAGATAAATTCCAATTTTCTGTTTTAAATCCGCCAACCTGGATGGTTCCCACAAGCAAGTAAGCAGCAAGCAAGCACAAACTGCTTTGCACAGTTTTTTTTTTAGCACAGGTCACCTTCACCAACAATGTATGTCAATACTCAAGGCCAAAATTTAATGGATGCTCTATTAGCTCATGTACGCAGCACATTTTGCTCTGGATAAGGAAAAACAATTTGCTAGCTTTACATTATTAGATTACACAGATATAAAAACAGACATATTTTTACACTTGTAAAGAGGTTGTTTTGCCACACTGCAAGTAAATACCCAAAACATCACTACGATTTTAATCTCTATTGTAATCATGTTCACCAATTGAGTAAAAGGTGTTAAAGAAATGTAAAATAATTAGGGAACTGATCACCAACCATCCTATTCCTCTTCCTCTCTCTCTCTCAAACACACACTGATGTCCAGGTTACAATCTGTATCTGTATACCAAAAAACAATAACAGCAAAGAAAATCAGTATTAAAGTAATAAGTTTCTGTTGCACAGACCATTCAACGCCTGAGCTAGCTAATACTTGAAGGAGAACGTTGTTACAATGTAATGCTGAGTATTAAAAATAGAGTGGGTAAAAAAAAATAATAATAACTGAAGGATCTAAAGTTAGAACTATTTATAAACTACCATGAAACAACATTATGAGCCCCATTTTAGCAATCTTTAATGAGCTGTCAGCTGCGCAGCTTGATTTAGGGCGTGTCAGTGATTTAGGGCATTCAGTATTGTAGGGATCAGAATCAGAATCAGATCAATTTAAGTGAGTTTTACACACAAGGAATGTGGTGTGGTTGATATTGGCTCTAATATTGTACACATAATAATATACAGATTTACAATACAATATATACAGACTTTGAACACTATACAATAAACAATATACAATGATAAAAGTATGGCACAAAAAGCATGTACTCATTTTTAAAATTCAAAATCATGGGTGTGTTTTAATCGTAACGTGTATTTATATATAAAATTAAAGACATTAACTCAAAACTCATTTCTTAGCACTGCCCATTCATGCATTTATTTCTAGCAAAATTTACTGTAAAAACAACACCCCTTCATTGGAACTGCACTCACATTGGCAGGTCATGTTTACTACTCTGAGAGCTACATTCATACAAACCACATCCGCCTGACCGTCTGTAAGCATCTCTCACCCTTGCTTTTACAAAAGCCAGTTTCTAATAAAATCAGTTCTGTGAAATTCACCCTCACATGCACACACGCACACACACACACACAAACACACAAACACACACACACACACACACATCCAACTCTGTTTCCTTTTTCTTCAATGACTCTTCCTCTTTTTCACCCACTTTGCTTCCACTTTTTTATACTTGCCTTCTCTTTCTTGGACTGCAGATGATAAACAAGGAACGATGAGAATAAACTGTAACTTCACTTTCCCCATTTCTGTCTTGTGGCCAACTTACAACTATAACAAAATTCATGTTTTAGAGTCATGCTCCATTAATTAAATTTTAAGAGTTAAGCTTGATTTTTGCAACTCACATACATTAGGACAAGCATAAATGACAAGCTAATAACATTAGAAACCAGTTTAGTATCTTAGTATTTAAGAGCAGAAACTGTCAAGCTAATTATTCAGTAAAAAGAATTTGTTTCACAAATGGGATCCAATCTTGAATAAATTAAAATAAAGTACCTTGGCTATACTAATTACACCATACTTCCACTGTGTTGCTTACCATCTTTGCCCAATATTTCCTGTGGTGCTGGAATTACACATGAGATACCCACACTTATGAAATGTATATATTGTACATATACATATATGTGTCGAGCCAACACAATCGGTTTGTATGCATTGTGCGACGGTTGCAAGGTATGTTTGTGGAAACACTTAGAATGTGCTAACGCTTACTCAGTGGAATCATCCACATCGATAACCAGCTGCCCATGAAAACAATTTATCTCAGTTACTTTTTACACTAACTTAACTAAACATACATTTTTTATGAGTTAACGTGTTTGTTCTTTATCCTTAAGAAATAAAGCATGTACAGCAATCCCTATTGCAGTGGTTACATCCCAGTAATCCCGCGATGTAGCAGCGTTATATTGTGATTTATGTTTGTCTTCATGAACTCTTCCCACACTCTTAAAACACTTCATATGCTATTCAACACTTTCAAAAATTTAGAAACATGTATAGCACAAAATGCCACAATTGTAACTCTAGTCCAGCCAGCAAACTTTGAAAAAGATTCCCGGCCGAGTGTATTTCTCAAGCTTGGTTTAAATAACATGACATATATATAAATATATATGCTTCATATACTCTAGTGGAGGCCTACAGTATTGGTTAAATGCTGGGTTTCAAGCATTTAATAAAACCCGCTCCTCATATATATTACATATCTTCACTTATTGAAAAAAAAAATCTGTCCAAGACAACCTATTAATGTATGAATATAAATTAAATAATGAATCATATATTGAGTTGAGCACACAGTGCAAAAAGGATGGATTAAATCTAAAAAGTAAAAAATAAAAGCTCAACAATTTTTTACATGGATGCTACAATAACAGCAAAGCTGCTTGCTGACACATGCAGGTATGAGAAAGGATGTGTCTATATATGTGAATATATTGTACAATAAAAAAAATCATGTGTAGCTGTGCTTTTTCTTATGTACTACAGCTGTTGTCAGATGAGGAAAAATTAGAGATAGATGACTGTGTGTGTATTCTGATGCCATGTGTATGTAGACCTGTCAGGCCCTGATAAAGTGCTTATACATGCAGAACAGCTGCAAAGCTCTGGGATGCCGAAGTGAAATATAATGAAGAGCAAGATTCTAACACTTGAAAGAGAATTAATCTCTATCAGATGATTCACTTTACACGCAGACACACGCAAAAGTATATAAAGGCAATTCATCTCTATTTGACAGTTGCTGCACTGCCCAAGCAGCACTGCGCATTACTGTAAAGAGACCCTACTGATATAACTCATCTAACATTGCACCGATACCACATCAGTGGGATATTCCCACATAATTATGACGAAGTACAACACATTCTGTCTTTTCCGATGAATTGACATAGTAAGTAAAAAAGGACATTTCCAAATTTGAATCCCCAAGTGTGTCACTACAGAATCAAGAAAACATGTAGCCAGATGACCAAAGTTAGCTAGATATTAATATATCATTTGACAGAAGTGCTTATGCAGCACTTCAGATGTTCTCCTTTCAAATTAGACTCATGGACTATGTGAACAGCCATGCTGTTCAGTTATCAGCTGGCACAGTTTGGTAAGCCCAGATGTGTCACGTTGTAGCTTCTGTCAAAAGCTCTATTCTCTGACAAAAGGAATTTGCATGAAGGTGTTCGGTGCTTTGACTGAGAAAAAGGGAACGGTACAAAATGCTGTTGCCTTTATGCATGACAAATATAAGGTCATAACTATAAGTAACAATGTCCATCAATGTAAAAGCACAAAACATAGGTATGTGTAGGGTACATGACACTGTTTATTCACTGAAACAGATATACTTTTATGTTTATCTTTATTGATCCACTATATTCACCTTGCAAAACAAAAAACATATAAAATTTTTTGTCACCTACTTGATAATTATATTTATTAAATAATATGATATATCAAAACAAATAATTTTAAAACAATTATATTATTAAATTATAAAAAATATATTATTAAACCCGAATTGCCCCCTACAGAGTGTGTCTGTGTGAGTGAGTGTGTGCCCAGCGATGGATTGGCGCCCTGTCCTGGGTGTATCTGCCCAGCGCCCGAGACGTTCTCCCCTGGATGGGCATGGGGAACCCCACCGCGACCCTAATAGAGGATAAGCGGGAGATAATGAATGAATGAATATTATTAAACCCGACACAGGGTTTGTGCTCATCGCAAATCTTGCTATTCATAATAATCTGTATTTCAATTAATAACAGATGATTTAAAAATTTTGTTCAACCAGCTAAACAATTGGCTCAGCCAATCAGATTTAAGGACCAAAACTTCTTATTTTATCATAATTTTATCAACTACTTATTATCATCACCTGTGCAGAAGATTTAATTTAAAACATACATTACATAATGGAGACGGAAAAGTGAGTTTGGTGAATAGATGAAAAAACAAAAGAAAAAGCTTCTGGAGGAGAAAGAGAGTCCCTTCAGTATACTACCCACACCCAGAGGGGAGAACTTCCTGAGGGAGCAGCCGCTGCATTCTGCCCTGTTTCATTAATCTCCCAGAATAAAAGAATGCACAAGTGGCAATAGCGACACTGTGTGAGCGTGTGGTGTGGGGAAATGGGAGAAGGCGGCAGGGATTGTTGGAGGGGTGTGGGAATGATTTTAAGGTGCAGGATTTAGGGAAATAAACTGGGAATGGGAAGCAGGAGGCTTTTGTTGCCTTTTTCCTGGGTTACCCCCTTCTCAATTTCTCTTTCTCGCTCTCTCACACTTTTTCTATCCCCAGCGCTGGCATCCTGCAGCTGTGCCAGCCGCCACTGCAGCCAGCATCTTAATGAGTAGTAACCCACCAGCGGAACCCCGTCCATGCCACCCCCCTTCCATCATGTCGACAGCAAACTAGTCTGGGTGACACACACAAGTGTACCACACTCTGTCTCCAGCACTATCGTGCGCTCTCCCTCCTTAGTCCCTTTTTCTTCCCCTCTTTTGTTGGCCTCTTTTCCTTTCTCCCCTGCAGCTGGATGGGACGGAGCCGTTGGCAAGCAACCCATTTGCACTCTCCCTCTCTTTTTGCCACTGTCACTGCGGTGGGCGCTGCCACCACTACAGGAAAGAAGCAAATGGGGGAAGGAGGATGAAGAGAGAAGTCGGCCCCCGTTTCTCACGCTCGTAAGAAAGCCCTCACTTCATCTCGTCAGCCAGAGGCACCTGCTGATTACCATAGAGACGCTGTGTGAAGTCCTGGACCTCTTCCATCATCTCCCCCTCCGGGTTTAATTCTGTTTCAAACCTCCCCCCCACCTCCTTTTTCCATTTAGCCAAACAAGTGCTCACTGGATTAGTTAAATGGGCTACTGCACAGGAAACAAATAAACAAACGGGGGAGAAGACGGAATTCTGTAATCAGTGCTCATTGGTTATTCAGTTTAAAAGCATAATTTTAAAAATTTGGTGAGGAAAATATATATACTGTATATCACAAACATATCACAAAAAACTATTTTACATAAAAAATTTGGCAATGGTTATTTAAAATTAATTAACATTACATTACAAAATTGCTAAATTAATTTCTAAAAAAATATTTATGATTTTAAATAATGTACACAAGGGTCGAATGTAAAATCATAAGCAATGTTCAGTTTGAAAGTTTTTGGTGCAAAATCATTGCAAGTTAAATCACATAGAAATAACACGCATACAAAGTTACCAAACTTTTACCCAACATTATTTGTCTCATTATACGATCAATCACAATGAAGTTTTCAGCAACACTGAGACTACTCAAATACCAGCAAAACAAACTGACATTGGGGAAAATAGAACAACTCTTAAACTTTTAAGTGACTTGGTTTGCTGTTAATCAAATAAGCATGTTACAGTGTCTTTAACATAACTACCCATGTTCTTATGTTGATATAGACCAGCCTCTATATTCACTGTAAAAGCAATGTTGCTTGAAGGAAAGAGACAAAAAAGTAGCAGTGTTCTGGCCAGCTGCTGTTGATAGATGTGCTGAGCGGACAAGTGCAATACCAAGTGAAAGGTACCCTGGGAAAATAGTGCTGCAATAAAGCTACCAAAGAGAGAGAAAAGCAGTATATATGAAAATGCAAGCACGGTGTACAGAGCAGTGAAATTAATTTTCTGTTTAACTGCTGTCTGAAAAGATATACATGCAATAACCAGGTGCACTTTTTGGAAACCAAACAGGTTAAGTGTAATCGAATAATTGTTACAATTTGATAGTTTACCTTGTATCTACATAATACATACATCTACACAGTGCATTCCCTTAGCTGAACGAGAGTCAAACAAGATACAACTAAATTCAGTAACATTTTCTATGAATCTGGTATTAATAATGCATCAGAAAAACATTCATAAAGCTGTATTAGATGTCTCTAGGTAATTGTCTTTACATGCATTGGGTAAAGTCATTTATTACCTCAAAAGACACTGAAAAAATATACAAAAATATGTACAAACCAACTAATATTAGAAACTTTTATTTATTATTATTAATGCACTTTACAGAGCTTGGTTTAAGTAAAAATATGTATGCATGTGTTTGTGTGTATGTGTGTGTACATATATACTGTATATATATATATATATATATATATATATTTAATGTACCTAAATAGATACTAATGACAAATGTTATAAGACGTTATGAATACTTTTCAAAGCCTTATAAATGCACTAAAAATGCAAAATGGCTACTGGATCCATACGGCCCACACTGCACATTCTGCAGTCATTTTCACATGCACACATTTTAATGGAGCATCTTAAACTAGGTATGCAGCAAATATTTGCTTACCGAAAATATTGTGGCAAAAACAACAACAAAAAAAGCTGTTAGTGTTTGAGCTGAATAAGCAAAAAATAAATAAATAAATAAATAAATAAAAAGACATTAAACAAACAAAAACATATTTTATGTAACTTCATGTAAAAGTTTTTTTCTGGTTTAAAGCAATATTTTTCACCCCAAGTCATATTGGAGAAGTATATCAGCCTTATACAGTTTTGGGTTTTTGAGCTAATCAGTCCCTGTTCATTCTGCTCCAAGCATTTTCATTTAAAGTGTTAGGAAACAAAAAATATCAAAATCCTTAATCCAGCTTAATGTCATTTACTCTGAAAACAGAAATATTGTAAAATTGTATTAAGCATTACGACAAAATTCCTAAAAAAGACTAACAAATCAAAAAGCTAAACAAAATAAAAATTTCTCTGCCCTCTTAATTTTTTATACAATACCTGAGCTCTTCTCTCGACACCCTATCGAAATCTTTCTCTACATATATAAAACACACAGTGCAGCACCATCTGACCTTTCCTATACTCCTCCATCAACATTTTCAAAGCAAACACTGCCGTGGTGGATTTTGCTGGCTTGAAACCAAACTGCTGCTCACAAATTTTTAACTCCTTTCTCAATTTCTATCACTCTTTCCCAGATTTTCTTATGTTGTAACTGATCAATATTATTCATCTGTTGTTGCTGTAGCTCTGCATATCACCCTTATTTTAGAAAATCATAACCATAACACATATTCAGCACTCATTAGGCATCTGACTTTAATTAAAACCTCTACTGATGTCACTTTTAAACATTTTCTAGCCACCACTGGTACCTTATCGGGACCAACAGCCTTTTCACTTCTCAATCTCTTTAAATCCTCTGTCACTTCAATATTGCTAATCATACATGCCTTTCTTAAGACACTGCTTAACCATGAATTTATTAGGTCTCTTTAGCAGCATAAGTACAATAAGAAGCATTTATTCATTTATTTATTATCTTCCGCTTTATCCTATATTAGGGTCGCGGGGGTGGGGTTCCCCATGCCCATCCAGGGGAGAACGTTTCGGGCGCTGGGCAGATACACCCAGGACAGGGTGCCAATCTATCGCTGGGCACACACTCACACACACTGACACACTCTACATGGGGAAATTTGGAGAACTCAATAGACATGATCCATGTTTTTGGACTGTGGGAGGAAACCGGAGAACCCGGAGGAAACCCACGCGGACACGGTGAGAACATGGAAACTCCACCCAGATGGAGATTCGAAACAGGAATCCCTAGTGCTGAGAGGCGAACGTGCTAACCACTAACCCACTGTGCCGCCCAATAAGAAGCATACATTTTGAAAAATGTCATAATGCAAGAAGTTTTGAATTTAGATGATACAAATATAGTATATTAGATAAATGCATTGGCTGTGAATTCATGCTCACAGGATGCTTTTTTAAAAGAGATATCAGCTGTATTGTTCTGTACTTGCCTCCATGACTGCATGTCTCTATGACTCCCACATACTGGGGGAGCACAGAGAGAGCTGCACACTAGCAGCACTCCATACACACAGCTGTCACCAGGTGAGGGACAGTGGGTAAGCCCCTCACATACACACACACAAAATGACATTATTGTTATTATTATTATTGTTGTTGTTGTTGTTGTTGTTGTTGTTGTTGTTGTTGTTGTTGTTGTTGTTATGATGATGATGATTATTATTATTATACTACATTAATATTGTAATATAATTTATTTTATAGTTCTAAAAGAGTAATTTTCTAATTTTCAGTTATAATTTACCTTGAATCCCTGTTTTTGGACTGTGGGAGAAAACCAGAGAACCTGGTTGAAACCCACGCAGACACGAAGAGAAAAAATGAAAATTCCACCCAGATTGGGATTCGAACCTAGAATTCCCAGCGCTGAGACAGGTACGTGCTAATCACCGTGCCGCCCCACATCTACTAGCTCACTGTGTACCTCACCATCTGTCGATATTCTGACAAGTGGGAAAGAGATGAGGTTCAGATGAGGTGAAGTCACTTCCAGTAACAGGCACACCTTATTTAACTCATATGACCCAAAACCAGAAGGTAAAAATGACAATTATTATTCTCATCCAAGGTGGCAATGATATCTGCATATTGTCAAGAGGTTCACTGGCTGATACTCTGGTAGCCCATCCAGAACACGTTGAAGCTGAAAACATTTGTAATAATTCACTTTAGGAGACACTCCATAAAGCAACCATGGGTGAACTGTGCAGACATTTAAGTATGTGGGAACGACAATATCCCATGACCTAAAAATGGACACAATCAAACTCTATCCCTGTATGGCCTAGCAGAGAAAATGCTTTCCATGGCAACTGTAAAAGTATGATTTGCCACAGGAGCTTTTAAGTCTGTGCTACACTGCAGTCGCTGAATCAATTCTATGCTCATCCATCACAGTTTAGTTTGAAGCAACATTGTAGAATAGGATCAGCCTGCAGTGAACAATAAAAACGGCCACCCCTTATGACCTGAACTCTTTAAAAAATGAAAAAAAAGGGCAGAAAAAAATATTTAAAAATCCCCTTATTCTGACCTTCACAGTATGGGTTTTTGCTTGCTCTGCAATATGTGTCTAGCAGAAATACTATTTACGAATAAGAGTACTGAATGAAAAGATGTTTTAGGCAGCATACGGTAGCAGTCAAAAGTTTGGACACGCCGCCTTCTTGCCCCAATGTCTATTTTCTCCACTTATAATATAGATGGATTTTGTTAGTTTTTATGTTAGTCCCCTGTTGGTTCTCTGTTCTCTATTGGTCAGGACCATCACACAACAGTTATAAGTTGGGTGGTTTTTTTTTACCACCCAATTCCCTCCCCCTTTTCCCTTCCCACCCAAACCTACCCACCTAGATTAAAGGGAAAAAAACATTAAATAAATAAATGAATAATAGTAAAATGAAATAAAATAAGAATAGAATGATAATAATAATAAAATAATTTAAAAAATAATAGTTAAAAAAAAAAAATATAGAGACTTCCAGAGGATCAGTATGCAGCGCCTGGCCACCAGGGAGGTGAATAAAAAAAAAATCCAAATCAGTGCTGCCAAACAGGGATTCGTTCAAGTGGAGACCGAATATCGCAACCCACGGAGACATCTCTATAGTGGTGCCCAGGACCTCTGACACAGCATTGAAGTACCCACTCCAAAATCCATGAAGCGCATTACAGAAAAAATGCATGTGCCCTAAACCGCAAGGCGAGGCTCCAGACCGATCACAAACATCTCTGACAGAGTCAGTGTAAAATCTGGAGAGTTGTGATTTGGAACGATGGACTCTGTGTAAAACTTTGAACTGTATTAGTTGTAACCTTGCGCATGGGATGGAGCGGTTGACCACATTAATTGATTTATCCCACCAATGATCAGTAAAGGTAGTAGTTAGTTCTCGTTCCCACGCTAATCTGGCACTGCTGACAATTGGCACATCCATCTCCAGAAGCATGGAGTAAATCCTGGATATAAGGGACTTTCCAAAGGGATTCAAGGTCAAAAAGTTGTCCCAAGGGGGAGCACTGGGAAGCTGAATGTAATCAGTAAAAAGGGAAGAAAGACAGTGTCTAATATATTGAAAATAACGGAATAAATGTAAAGTGGGGAAATTAAACTCAGATGATAACTGTGCAAATGAACAAAGAACTTGGTTTCTGTAAAGGTCTCGAAAACATTTGATACCCTTGTTGAGCCATATTCGAAAACCAGAATCAAACCGTGCTGTACAAAGAGGGTGCTGTATAACTAAAACACCTCCTAAATTGTATCCAGACACGTAGAGTTGAAAGCACTAGGGGGTTATTGGTGTATTTGGAAAGTTTACGTGGGAGGGGAGAAGCCATTAGTGCAGATGAAAATGTAAAAGAGTTGGTCTCTAGTCTGCACCACTGCAGGTCAGGGGAGTGAAGCCAGCACCACAACTTTTGGATGTGTGCGGCAAAATAATAATATTTAAAATTAGGCAGAGCAAGACCTCCCTCAAATTTGAATCTCTGCAATAGTGATTTACCCACTCTGGGAACACTTCCCTCCCACAAAAATGTTGAAATGAGCTGATCCAGAGATTTAAAGAAGGTTTTAGGTAGGTATAATGGGAGGGTTTGAAACAAAAAAAGGAATTTTGGCAAGACATTCATTTTGATAACATTTATTCTACCAATTAACGACAGGGGAAGAGATTTCCATCTCTGTAAATCTGTTTCTATTTTATCCATCAGCACGAAGTAATTT
>JAFMOD010000299.1:1889805-1913520 GCA_019802435.1 Corydoras maculifer | reverse complement strand
TGCGGGAGTCAAAGTGAATTCTTCGGACACCCCCAGAACCCTGAGATTCTGACGTCTTGACCTCGACTCCAAATCATCTGCCCTGGCACTGAGTGCCTCAACCTGTTTATCCAGGGCCTCCGTCTTTGCTGGCAACGCGACAGTCTCATCCGAATAGTCCGACAAGGACCTCCCCATCTCAGAGACTGTGGACTTCATCGTTGTGAAGTCCGTCCTCAGAACTGATATGTCCCTGACCATCTCCTCTCGCATTGCCTGCAATTCCTCTTTAAAAAACGCCCTCAGCTCGGTCAGGACTAGCAGGACAATGCGCGATACCATAGCGGGGTCGTCGGGGCCCGTTCAGAACTCACCTCGCACGAAGTGGACGGACAGGTGAGCCCGAAGATGATGCTGCTAGAACAGGCCTTATGAGCGGTTGAGAAGAACCAGGATCTTTGCTCGTTTTAGCGGTCTTGGGAGGCATGGTGAGCACAAACCAACAATTCAAAAGTTTGTTCCAAATATTTATATAACCTTTCTATCAAACAGCGCAAAAGTGCATCCAAATAATAAAAATACTGCTCTCACCACGGAGCTCGAAAAAAAAACGTCTAGCACATGTCGAGCGAAAACCGGAAGTCTCAGGTGGTGTACGTACTGTTTATTGCCAGTTCTGGAGTGACACTGATGCAGTAAGGGGGTTTTAGTGCAGCAGTGCTGCTGTAGTTTTACTGAGACACTGCTGGGATTGGAATAATGCACCAACCAAATAATACCTGTTCTGTGATGCTAATATTGTGGTCCTGACAATTACAGAATACAATAAAGGAGACTAACACAGTATATAGTGTAGTCCACAAAACGATGGACTACAGTCTGTAATTATGAAACTATAAAGTCCATCTTTACAGTAAGTGGAATACAAAGGAGGTATTCAAATGTTTCAAAGTTCAGCCTCCAACATAAAAATGACTAGTCAAAATTAATGAAAAAGCATCGTCAAAAGAAGGCAAAGCGAGGTATTGTAACAGCTCCCACAAACTTCTCACCTTCACATCATCAGTCAGGGACACAAGGGAGTCAGACAACTACACTGCAAAAAAATCCATTATAAACCAGAGGTGCATTTCCTTAAGAAAATGTGTGTGTGATAGTATATGTGAATACGTAGCACAGTGCATACATATATAAAATCAATACAGTGAAGGTTGTAGGTATGGCCGGGTCATAGGGTCTCTCTTGATCACTCTGCAATTTTACAAGCCCAGTCTGGCTGCAGCCATCACTCCAGCGAATTTCCTCGTTGTAGCTCAAAAATTGTAGGAGTTACAGAAGTGCAAATATTATCATAATGAATGGGAATTTTTACTCTGAAAAAACAGGAATATATCAGCAATAGTTTGACTGATTCCTTGGCTGTATACAAGCAGTGGCCTAACCAATGAGCTGAATGTGTCATGTAAAAATCGTGTCAACAGCCCAAAAATTGCGGGAGAGGAAAGCCAGACAAAACAGTGGAATATTAAAAATCGGATAACAATACATTGCAATCACACTAAATGTTTGAAAAACAAATAAGAAATCAATAAAAAAAATGTACATGATTCAGATAAAATTATTTGCCAATATACTGAATAAATTTATCTTGTTGGGATTTCTCAAAATAAGAAAAAGTTCTAAAAGGTCTACATTATTT
Source organism: Corydoras maculifer (assembly GCA_019802435.1). NCBI lineage: Eukaryota > Metazoa > Chordata > Actinopteri > Siluriformes > Callichthyidae > Corydoras > Corydoras maculifer. Next base: position 1,911,842 of record JAFMOD010000299.1, on the reverse strand, counting down.
ATCTTACAAATTGATTCAATCAAAATCAAGATTAAATAATGAAAAAAATAATAATTAAATTTAAAGTTACATTTTTTAAGATTTTTTGACCTGTTAAGATTTCATTTTTTGCCTTGTAGAAAATACTTCTCTCGGAAAATAAAATGAAGATTTCTCTCGGAAAATAATTTCTCGGCAAATTCTATAAAATATCTCGACTGTTAAAAATAGTTGAAAATAAAACTATTTGCATGATTTTCAAAACAATTATTTCTGAGGAAGTCAATAAATTATGAATATAAAGTTATACTATAAACACAGGAGGATGGCACACATAGCAAGAAGCAGTGAGATCGCATTCACTTGACAAAGGAGTAAAAGCTGCTCAGAACAGAAGAAAGAAAGATTGTCGTGAATAAAATGGCAGGAACATTCCTAATGAAAAGGGAACTCAAAGAAAAATGGTTTAGTGTCGCCACACAGTTGCAGAGCAGGAGGCTTCTGCACAGAAAAGTAAGCACACAGCAGGCTGACTGCAACAGAGGTGGGCCTTGCTGACACACATGCACGCACAGAAGCATACGCACATGCTTACAAAACTCCCTCCACATGTCATCCCCAGATTCTCCCTCCCGACGGCTGTACAAGGACAATTTGCATCTCTCCAGCACATTTAACAGGAACCCGTCTGCTCTCTCGCAAATCCCACTGGCCTTTAGGCAGCAAAAAGGGTGCTTTTAACCCAGGGAACTCCTATGTCCTCTAGAGAAATATGTCCTCATCCACTAAAAAAATTAGCAAAGTAAAGCCAAAAGTCAGCAGTTGATAACTATAACTGCTACTTACTACTAATAACATGTGGCCCATGATTAGAGGCCAGTAAATGTTGTGTTGTCAGGTTAAAGGGCTTGAACATCTCCTGGCTCCTACACATTATTTTAAACAGACATTACTTTATATTACCTTCTAAGTGCGTTTTTATTTTTTATTAATATACAATTGAGCCTAACAGTTTACATGTGCTCAGACCAGGGGTGCCCACACTTTTCTGGCCTGAGATCTACCGGGGTTAATCTTTATTTTTTAGGCTTTTATATTGAAACCTGTTTACACACATCATGTTAGTATTGTCAAATCGGTTAGAATTGCTCTTTTATTAAACACATTCCAGCAAATGGCATGGAGAAAACCTGATTTAGTACACCCAAACACACAGTATACAGCACAAATGTAAAACAATCACTGTAACCTGCATTTCCCCAAACAGAACATCCATCCATCCATTATCTTCCGCTTTATCCTCTATTAGGGGCGCGGGGGGGTTCCCCATGCCTATCCAGGGGAGAACATTGTGACAATGTACTGTTGTAAAAAGGGCTATTGACCTTGATCCATGTTTTTTGGACTGTGGGAGGAAACCGGAGAACCCGGAGGAAAGCCATGTGGACACGAGGAGAACATGCAAACTTCACCTAGATTGGCATTCAAACCGGGAATCCCCAGCGCTAAGAGGTGAATGTGCTAACTACCAAGCCTCCGTGCCGTCCTCAAACAGAACATGAACATTAATAAAAGCAAATGCATTTTGAGTTTGACATTGCTCCAAAATAACTAAAATATACCCATTTCATTTAGAATGGGAGGGTGAATATTTTTTTACAAAGTCCTTCACTCATCTTGTCAGTCTAATAAAGTGCAAAAACACAAACAGAAACTATCTAATGTAGATGATTCGGGAGGCAGTGCTTCGGATTTAAGCACGGAACTATGCAGCTTTTGGTAACGAGAGTGACGGGGGCAGACTGCTCGCTTGCACAGGGATAGAGATCGCGATTCAAAATGATGCACATTGTGTATGTGAATCTGTGCACCTGTGTATAAGTGCTTCAGATACTGTGCTGTAAAAAAGTGCTGATACGTAATAAGCACTTTTTTTTTCAAACCTCCATCGTGATTTACCTGACACCCCTACCTGACACCCCGATCGACGTATTGGGCACCCCTGGCTTAGACCCAAGGTGACATAGTTAATACATTCTACATTTACATTCTACATTTTGTCATTTATTGGACGCTTTTATCCAAAGCGACTTACAAGGTGAGCACAGGGTTCATCACAACATCCCTGGAGCAATGAGGGTAAAGGGTCTTGCTCAAGGACCCACATTGGTGACTTCAGTGGATCTGGGATTTGAACCGCCAACCTTCAGATTGACAGCCCAACACCCTAACCACTGAGCTACCGCGCCCATATACATATTATACATATTATAGCCGGTGTGCCCACTCTTTTCTGGCCCGAGATCTACTTTTTCCAGTGGCCAAGTCACTATGATCTACCGGGATTTATAATTTTTAAGCTTTAATGGTGAAACCTATTTACACACATTATATCAATAATGTGAAATCAGCATAAAAAGGCTTAAACATTTATCAGAAATTGCTCTTTTTTACTTAAGCAAATAGCATGGAGAAAACTTTGGCTCAAGGACATGACACACGTTTCCCCAAAACGGCAACCACCCCCCCCTACCTAAACGAGCAAACACAACATACACAACATTGCACAAATGTACAACAATCCCTGCAATCCGCATTCCCCCAAACAGAACATAAACATTAATAAAAGCATAAAACATAGAACACATATAACCCGGCTGCAAGGTTATAATTATTAATAATAATTAGTTGTGCGGCACGGTGGCTTAGTGGTTAGCACATTCGCCTCTCAGCGCTAGGGATTCCCGGTTCGAATCCCCATCTGGGTGGAGTTTCCATGTTCTCCCCGTGTCTGCGTGGGTTTCCTCCGGGTTCTCCGGTTTCTTCCCACAGTCCAAAAACATGGATCAAGTTAATTGAATTCTCAAAATTGAATTGAGTGTGTATGTGTGAGTGAGTGTGTGCCCAGCGATGGATTGGCGCCCTGTCCTGGGTCTATCTGCCCAGCGCCCGACACGTTCTCCCCTGGATGGGCATGGGGAACCCCACCGCGACCCTAATAGAGGATAAGCGGAAGATAATGAATGAATGAATGAATAATTAGTTGTAGTTCTGGTAACAAAATGTCTGTCAATTACATTTACCTGCCTGCCTATGGATGGCATGGGGAACCCCCCCGCGATCGCGATTCAGAATGACTCACAGTGTGTGTGAACATGTGTGTGTTTGTATAAGAGCTTTTGATACTGTGCTTCTGATACTGTGCTTGGGCATGGTAGCTCAGTAGTTAGGGTGTTGGGCTATCAATCTGAAAATTGATAAGTCGCTTTGGATAAAAGCGTCTGCTAAATAACCAAATGTAAATGTAAATTATTTTTTCAAAATTGTGGAATGTTCCATGGCGATCTACCAACATGCACTGTGCGATTGACCAGTCGATCACGATCAACATATTTGGCAGACCTGTATTAAAGCGACCATCACAATGTCAGTAAAAATACAAGAATTGGTATTAAAACAGGGATGCTCAGGAAAAGCCAAAGTAAAAGTTATCATTACTACATTACATTAGATAATTTATTAGACACTTTTATCCAAAGCAACTTGCAAGTATTCTAACTTGAGAATACTTTTTTGGTTAAAACACAACTCCTCCAGGAGCAATGTGCAGGGCCTTGCTTAAGGGCCCACGTTGGTAATTGCAGAAGACATGGGCGTTGAACCCACAACCCTTATATTGATAGCCCAACTCACAGGTATCAAACTAAGTATCATTATAAAACAGGTAGTTCTGGTCCTTAAATCTGATTGGCTGAGCTGTTTGTCCAGCCACAAGACTATTATATTCGGAGGCCGGCGGCTACTGGAGAATCTCACACCACATTCCATCATCGCAGGTCTTACTGAGCCAATAACACCCAGGTTTCAAATAGCAGACCAAGTAATTAGCTACAATTGCCTGCAGCTGCACGCTCTCTATTCCGCTCAAGGAGGATGAGTCCCCCACTGAGTCTTGGTCCTCCCAAGGTTTGTTCCTTAAATAACAGCATAACAGGGAGTTTTTTCTTGCCACTGTCTCTTCGGCTTGCTCTTTGGGGGTTTAAAGGTTTCTCATTCTGCAAAGCTGCTTTGTGACAATGTACAGTTGTAAAAAGCGCCATATAAATAAATAACTTGCGTTACCCAGAGTTAGCACCATAACATTTCTCACCTGGCTTCCTCATAGTTAGGGTCAGATAGTAATGTCCTGGCACTAACAGAGTGGCAGAATAGGTATGGTCAAGAGGCCATATGGTAAAAGTGTGGTCAGCAAGAGCATTTGTTTCAGTTTAAGCCCTCGACCTTTGCTCAAAATTATTTTGTGTCTCCTCTTACAGATCCAGCGCATTTTGGGTTCACCATTCAGCAGCAGTCAGCACGATCAGGAAGCTCTCCACCTCCTCTTGCCTTCAGCTTCTGCTAGTATTCATTCAACACAAAGAGTCGACCATTATACAGCATCTCTTGAGCGATGAAGGTTATGGGCCTTGCTTAAAGTGCCATCTCTTTTAGTGGGTTTGAATCTTCAGATTTATAACCCAACACCCTATCCACTGAGGTACCACACCCTCAGGATAAATAAACAGGAATGCTCCACTTATGTACAGTATCTGCACACTTTTCTGTAATTGTGTAATTTGTTCAAAAGTAAAGCTGAACAGTGACACAAGGTTAAAAAAAAAAAAATAAAAAAAAAAATAAACACATACTTCGCATGCGGATCACACAGTTTTAAACACAACTTTACATTTGGCCAAATTTGGCCACTTTGTATTTGGTCACCCTACTCTAGAGACACATCTCACCTGCTGTGCTACCAGTTAAACTGCACATGCAGGCTTCTACACCGGAAAGAATAAACAGTAAGAACTCTCATGTAGCTCCCTGGTTTATACTGTCAATACTCACCTTCTTGTTACATCAATATAAAGCTCATTTGAAGTTCAAGGTCAAAGATACAGGTATGTGATTGCCTTTTTTCTTACTTAACTGAAATTTGAACCAAACTAGCAGTAACATTCGACTGTACCATCATTGTGCTAATGGGTGGTGAGCAGAAGCTCATAATTTAAAGCAACTGGCACTTAAACAGGTCATTTTGAAGTAAGCTGTTTAGACAGAGTGAGAACAGCATCACATTTTAACCCAAACATATCACAATCATGTCCTTAAGATCTCACTGCATTTATCTGTGAAATATGATGGTCACATGTTTGACTTTTTCTTTTGTTGTATTTTTTTTAGATTAGATTAGATTCAACTTTATTGTCATTACACATGTCCAAGTACAAGGCAACCACTCTCTCTCTCTCTCTCTCTCTCTCTCTCTCTCTCTCTCTCTATATATATATATATATATATATGTATAAATAATTCATATTTCTCAGATAAATGCAGTGAGATCTTAAAGACATGATTGTGATGTGTTTGGGTTGTTTGTGATGTTCTCTCCATGTCCGCATGGATTTCCTCCGGGTTCTCCGGTTTTCACCCACAGTGCAAAAGTATGGATTCAAGGTAAATTGAAAGCTCTGAATTGCCCCATATAGTGTGTGTGCGCATCTGTGTAAGTGAATGTGTCCAGTGATAATTCTCCCCCCCCCCCCACGACCCTCAAGCGGATTAGAAAATCAGTCTGTATTCAGTGTGTCCACAATATGAGTCACACAGTGCAACACATCTCTCTAACATGCCATCAAATGTGAGCATTTGTTACATGCGTCATTAAGACGCACTGCATACAAGTGGAGACCTTGATAAGGGCGACGAGCATGCAGATGAGCTTCCTTGTGGTAATTCATGATAATTTTTTCCTAGAAAAAATTTTAAATATTTGAGTTTAGCTCATTAAAAATGAAAGTAAATTAAATTTATATTTTGTTCAGTATAAAAGGGAGGAAAGGCATGTTTACTTCTTTTCTTCTATAATAATAACCAAGTACACTGTTGATGTTAATGAAACACCTTATAAAAATTAACAACAAAGGAATTATAAACAAAAAATAAACTAATTATAATCAGCTGTCATAAATACTCTTTCCTTAATACTTTTATTTTAGACTTCTTAAAAATCAGTCTGCTACTTCTTTATAACAGATAATAATTGCAATAATTAACCAACTGCTTTTTTCTGTTACACTTGTGTTAAAAGCTATGAAATAATGTTTAAGTCAGCACTGTGCACAATATTACTAATATCTTCATGAAGATGCCATGTAATAAGAGTTATAATGTACAGTAAGTGGATCATTATTGAGAAAAAAACTCCTCCATAGTACCTCGCTTAGTGCCCAGGGTCCTGCATCACTTTTCAGTCAGGGTTTTGTTTACAGTAATAATAAATACTCACTGTCATGTATCACTTACTTGTCTAACTAACCATCAACATTATAGAGGGTCAACAAGTTTGGTTTGAAGAACACAATGCATTGTAGCTTAAAATAGCAGTGTTCTAATGAAAAATGCTGCAAATATTTGTTACCCAAAGTTATTTGGCCAAAATTAGTCCAAAAATTCTTATGACGTTGTTACCCAAGTAAAAATAAAGCAATTAAATAAAAAAAAAGCCATAAGATTATTTTAATGTTCTATACCAGGTCTCTACTAATATTATAAAAGAATAAAAACACGTAGACAAATAATAATAGGGAAGTGTGTGTGTGTGTGTGTGTGTGTGTATGTGTGTGTCTGTGACCAGTGATAGATTGGCACCCTGCCCTGGGTGTAAATGCCCAGCACCTGAAATGTTCTTCCATAAATGGGCATTTTAAACCCCTACCCCCATTAACCTAGTTGAGGATTAAGTTGAACATGATGAATGAATTAATAAATGAATATTAATAACATAGCTAAAGGTTTTTAGCTGTTTAACAATTAAAACCAAAACTTAGATAATTGTAAAGCTTGACAGTAGAATCATTAAATCATGTTGTTCTTTGGCAGACTGGAAAGAACATGGTTTATACCAAAAACACCAAAATTCCTAATGAAAGCATGACCCACACTCTGTCAAACAGACATGTTGGCAGGTGATTTACCTTCAGCGACTGTGGTGCAAGGACAGAAATATCATTATCGTTCTATGACTAATCCACATACAGTATGTGAACAGTTTGCCACCAGTCCTTTTGAAATATGATTAAATTTGAACATTATAACAGATATAAAACAAAAACTATACAGCAAACCTGCCAGACACATATGCAAACTGACCAATGGTTGAAATAAAATTTTAAATAAATTTAAAGTGTAAAATAAATTTAAAGTATAAAATGTGAGTGATCGCTATAGAAAACAGTAGAGTTTGTTATTAATTTCTGTAAAAAATGCATTTTCTTACTGAATTTGGAATATTGTGTTTTTAAAAAAGGTGTTCTCATATGAGCAATGATTCTAAATAAAGAAAGGACATCACATTAAAAAGCTTACATGTATTTATAACACACAGACAGACACACACACTCCTACCACTGGGGATTCCACAGAATTACAGAATGACGCAGAGGAACACTAATCATATGACCCACCATGAAGCAAAGACGACCACATACGCAAGTATGGACTTGCATTTCATCAACACACACACACACACACACACACACACACCCCACACTTTTCCACGCCTGCAAAACTTTTATCCTAGGAATTTTTTGTAAAGCAGTACTTTGGGTAAATCAGTTTCATCATTCTCTACAATAATCATACCTGAGAGTAGTGGTTTCAAATCAAAACTTTTTCCTGATAAGGTACCTGTAACATTTCAATTTGTGGATAAACTTTAAGATGGATAAAAAAATTGTTTAATATTGCAATTTTTTGAGTGCTGCCTGTAAAATGTGGCTTACTCTGATGTTTCTTGCATTCCTTTGACAAAAAAAAAAAGATTAAAATTCTTTTTCTGTGAAACACTCGCTCCACAGTTTCTGGAGCCATGGCTATGGTATGTGACTGATGTCATCATTTGGCAACAACAAGAACAAAAAGGAAAACTCAATTTCATGCAACCAATTTACGGCATGGTTTTTAGATAGTGAAACTGAGCAACAGCATATCTGCAAGTCCAATGAATAAACATATGTAATGGAAATAGTCTTCTAATCTTAAAAAACATTTTTTTATTTAAAAGCAAACTTAGTTTGAGGAGTTATCTAACAGGGATTGAATATAATTTTTGCCTAATCCCGTTTTATAAAAAGATAATTTTCAACCCAATAGTAAATAAAATATATAAATACAAATTTCAAAGCAGCACAGTGGCTTAGTGGTTAGCACTTTAGCCTCTCCAGCAACCCCCCCCCCCACGACCCTAGTAGAGGATTAAGAAATAATGAAAAATAATGAATGAAAGAATGGATTATTTAATATGCATTCTAGATAAATTCAGCGATAGACTTTAGAACATTAATTAGATTAGATTAATTAAATTAGAAAAAACAAGTATTTTATTTTGCACTAAATTAACCCGGTAGTCCTGTATCAGCCTGTTGAAAGAATGTGTGTGTGTGTGTGTGTGTGTGTGTGTGTGTGTGTGTGTGTGTTTGAATGCTTAAAACAAAAAAAAAGTAACATACTCTAACATACTCCGGTGTAAAAATAAAGCAACGTTTAGCCCAGACCACCAGGCATGGTAATGCTTGGACACATAGCAGTAAAGTAAGATTTGGAGCCTGTCCACACAGCTGCCTGAAAGCCCTGCCATGAGGAAGGCCACGAGTTTAATCCAACAGTCACGATTTTTGTGAATGTGTTTCTAAACATTACTGAAATATTACTGAAACATTAATTTAGGGTCTACATTTAAGGGAAAAAATGCCATGTGTTTAAGATGCTCTGAAAATTCAGAAAATCATCATTGTAACACATATCAGTATTTATTCATTCATTATCTCCCGCTTTTATCCTCTATTAGGGTCGCGGTGGGGTTCCCCATGCCCATCCAGGGGAGAACGTCTCGGACGCTGGGCAGATAGACCCAGGACAGGGTGCCAATCCATCGCTAGGCACACACTCACTCACACAGACACACTCTATATGGGGCAATTTGGAGAATTCAATTGACTTGATCCATGTTTTTGGACTGTGGGAGGAAACCGGAGAACCCGGCGGAGACCCACGCAGACACGGGGAGAACATGGAAACTCCACCCAGATGGAGATTCGAACCGCGAATCCCTAGTGCTGAGAGGCGAACGTGCTAACCACTAAGCCACCAGGACAAAACTGGCAGTATACTAAAATCAATTTTAACCTCTAGTTCACCGATATACTGTAAGTACAACGAAATGTTAAAAGTAAATTATGCATTGAAAGGTATTTCATTCATGGCAAGAACAAATAAGTTAGAAGGCTATTTATAAAAAAGAGGAAAGGCATAACTCACCAAAAATTTACCTGAACACACCTCATTTCGAAAAAATAATTTTAGAACCAGCTCTTATAAAATTAAAAAGAAGCAAAGGTAAAGATAATCATGTTTGTTTGTAGACTGTTAGTAAGGTGTTAAAAAGAAGTATGAGCCATAAAACCTTTCAGGCTGGTTTCATTATGAGTTTCTTTAATCACACTTTTGATCAGTCTCAGTGTGCATATAAATTCATAGCTTTTTCACTCTCACCAAATAGTGTAGCATTTACTCAGAAATTATTCCTATTGTATCAGAATAAAGGTTTATACAGTCAAAACGCATATATACAGTACCTATCAAAAGTTTGGACATGCCCCTTTCTTGATCTATTGACTATTTTCTCAACTTACCATAAAGATGGTCTTCATAGTTTTACAAGGCTGTAGTACATCTGTTTTCTTTTTTGTTAGCCCCATGTCGGTTCTCTGTTCTCTATTGGTCAGGACCATAACAGAACCGGCATAATTTGCCATATATGGCAATCACACTATTGTTATCTGATTTTTTTTTATATTTCCCTTTCCTCTCCCGCAATTTTCAAACCATTAACATGATTTTCTCAGTACAAAACTGGCTCATTGGTGAGATGAGTGCTTACATACAGCTAAGGAATTGCTTAAACCATTCTCAAGATATTCCCGTTTTTCTGAGCCAAAATTCCTATTAACTTTGCGTTACTGTGATTTTTGCACTCCTGTAACTCGGCTAAATTTTGAGCTACAAAAACTAAATTCAGAGATGGCTGTAGCCAGACCAGTCTTGTTAAATCGCAGAGTGATCACACTCTTCGTTTACTCCTGATCACTCTTCAAATTTGGCTTAGTTCATTTCCTATGTGAAAAATCTGAAAGTCAAAGTGACGTAACATGGTCAATTTTTGCGCTACAAACACGAAACTTTTTACCTTGTTCACTGTATTGCTTTGATATACATATGCACTGTGTCTCCTACAGCCATGCTGCAATCACACTTGCATTTTCTTCAGAAACTAGTTTTATTTGAACTCCTCAGTGACACTGATGGAATAAGAATAGTAATATAACAGTAATATAACTCCAAGTAAACTTCTGTGAAAATAACTGTCCACTTAGGAAGCAACACTGATGGACAATCAATTTCAAATGCTGTTGTGCAAATGGAATAGGCAACGGGTGGAAATTATTGGCAATTAGCAAGACACACTCAATTAAGGAGTGGTTCTGCAGGTGAACCACAGATCAATTCTCAGTACCAGTGCTTTGTGGCTATTGTTTTGGTCACTTTTGAATGTTGGTGGTGCTTTCACACTCGTGGTAGCATGAGACAGACTCTACAACCCACACAAGTGGCTCAGGTAGTGCAGCTCATCTGGGATGGCACATCAATGCGAGCTGTGGCAAGAAGGTTTGCTGTGTCTATGAGCATAGTGTCCAGAGGCGACAGGCGCTACTAGGCGACAGGCCAGTACACCAGGAGACGTGGAAGAGGCCGTAGAAGGGCAACAACCCAGCAGCAGGACCGCTACCTCCACCTTTGTGCAAGGAGGAACTGGAGAAGCTCTGCAAAATGACCTCCAGCAGGCCAGAAATGTGCATGTGTCTGCACAAACAGTTAGAAACTGACTCCATGAGGATGGTATGAGGGCCCGACATCCACAGATGGGGGTTGTGCTCACAGCCCAACACCGTGCAGGACACTTGCCATTTGCCAGAGAACACTAGGAATGGCAAATTCGCCACTGGCGCCCTGTGCTCTTCACAGATGAAAGCAGGTTCACACTGAGCACATGTGACAGACGTGACAGAGTCTGGAGACGCTGTGGAGACTGATCTGCTGCCTGCAACATCATTCAGCATGACCGGTTTTGGCAGTGGGTCAGTAATGGTGTGGGGTGGCATTTCTTTGGAAGGCCGCACAGCCCTCCATGTGCTCGCCAGAGGTAGCCTGACTGCCATTAGGTACCGAGATGAAATCGTCAGACCCCTTGTGAGACCATATGCTGGTGCGGTTGGCCCTGAGTTTCTCCTAATGCAGGACAATGCTAGACCTCATGTGGCTGCAATGTGTCAGCAGTTCCTGCAATATGAAGGCATTGAAGCTCTGGACTGGCCCGCCCGTTCCCCAGAACTGAATCCAATTGAGCACATCTGGGACATCATGTCTCGCTCCATCCACCAACGTCACGTTGCACCACAGCCTGCCCAGAACTTGGCAGATGCTTTAAACCAGGTCTGGGAGGAGATCCCTCAGGAGACCACCCGCCACCTTATAAGGAGCATCCCCAGACGTTGTAGGGAGGTCATACAGGCACGTGGAGGCCACACACACAATACTGAGTCTCATTTTGACATCTCAATTTGACATTACATCAAAGTTGGATCAGCCTGTAGTGTGTTTTTTCACTGTGTGTGTGACTCCAAATCCAGGCCTCCATTGGTTAATAAATTTGATTTTCATTGATGATTTTTGTGTGATTTTGTTGTCATCACATTCAACTTTGTACAGAACAAAGTATTCAATGAGAATATTTCATTTACTCAGATCTAGGATGTGTTATTTTTATTACTTTATTTTTTTGAGAAGTGTATATTCTTAAAATGTGTTAGTAAGTTTAAGGCACTGATGGGCATATTTGATGAGGAAAGAGATCTCAGTCTGTGTGTCTCTTCATATTTAAACACTGAAACAGGAAGTCATAAACATAAAATATGAATGAAAATTTACTTCTGCTTTTAATCTAAAAGAATTTTCAGCAGAGGCAAAATACAGAGGACAGCATTTCAAGAAAACCTAAGAGAAAAATTTTACTCCATGTTCCATTCATGTCAATTTTGTCAAGATAATTATCAAGTATGACTGATATTCCCACATACTGAAAGCTCGAAAACACTCGAATGACATTTTCTCAGCTTTTAAAGTGAGTGTTGTTTATGACTAAGACCAAAGTGACCATGGAGAAACAATGTCATGCTCAAGTGGCCTCCTGCACTGTGGGAGGTTGTGGAAAAGTGGACATGACAGTGATATGACACGTAAGCAGACTTGCTCCAGGGGCCTTTGCTCTGGTCGAGAGGAACATTTGCCCTCCACTCAAATCATAAGAGAAGCTGATGACATCTCACTGCACACAGCAGCTGGCTTCATCAAAGATCAACATTCAAAGGGGCTGGCTGGAAGCATGGCATTGATGGTCTGAAATAGGGCTGCAACTAATGAATATTTTGATAATCAATATCGGTCGATTATTTCTTTGATTAATCGATGAATCTGATTTTTTTTTTTTATCAATAAATGTCTTTATTAAATAGGTCGATAAAATGTCTGGCTTTATTTACAGTATGAGTTTAAGACATCTAAATAGCCCAAAGAGCAATTAAACACAAATCTCACACACACACTGACAAAATATGTAGCATTGTGTGTAAAAAAAAAAATACAAATTTGAGTAGCTCTAATATGTTACCTAATCCCCATCTAAATGCAATTCATCCTACCTCACTCCCATCAAGTGATGTGTATTCACTCATACTTTGTCAGAAAATGAAAACACGAAGCTTAATCATTAATTACCACCAGTGTGTTCAAGTTGTATGTATTTTAGGGCTGCAACAACAAATCGATAAAAAAATTATAAAAAATATTGCGGGTTGAACAGAACGAGGCGTCTGCGAAACAAGTTGATAAATCGTAGAAATGAAACACAGACAACACAGAAACAGCTTCCGTTTAAATTCAAACTGCGGGAGCTTCACGCTGCACACAAATAAAGAACGTGGAACATGCAGCTCTGCGAACATGAACTGAGCACCACGGTGATGATACACCACCTGAAACTAAACATGCTGGAGCCACCGATCGATGAGGATGAAGCTCAACAGCAGATAAATCACTATAACATCCCAAGGTTCTTTAGTTTTGAAGTAAATCAACGTCACACTATCAGACCGGCAGAGCAGCTTCATGCTGTATTTGGCTGTTAAATGGATAATAACAGTGATAGAGAACGTCTCTTAACGTCGGTGTCTTAATGTCCGAATACATCCATTTTGAATAAAATTACTATATATAATACTTTTACTTATTTTTTATTTATTTATCCGATTTATCGATTAATCTAAAAAACAATCGACCGATTAATCGATTATCAAAATAATCGTTAGTTGCAGCCCTAATGTATTTATAAAGCAGATTTTTAAGCTGCTTAAGATAAATAAATGAAAATAAAAGTAACACTTTCTACATCACTATCACTATCCAGTTAACATCCAAAAAAAAGCATGACACGTGCTCTGCCGGTTCTCATAGTGTGAGTGCACCGTTACATTGATTGACTTCAAAACTAAAGAAACTCAGGATTTACTCTGATGTTAAGCTTCATCCTCATCGGTGACTCCAACATGTTTAGTTTCAGGTGGTGTATCATCACCGTGGTGCTCATTGCAGGTTAAATAATTTTCTCTAAGTTTGCATGTTACACGTACTTTAGTTTTGTGAAGTGCGCCCACACTTTTTATGATTTTAGCCAAAGATTTTTTTCTGCGTCGGCCATGTTTCATTTGTAGTGTTTGTTAAACTTTGTTAAACTTGTTTCGCAGATTCCACCTCCACGTCGCCTTGTTCCATTCAACCCGCTCTTTTTTTTTTTTTTCAATGCAGCATGTGACGTAAGCGGGTACGACATTGTGAGTAACGTGTAAATCGATTTCATCGATTCGTTGTTGCAGCCCTAGTCTGAAACATTTCTAAATAAAAACAAACTTGCTATTTCATTAAAACGTCACAGGGATTCAGATTTCCCCAAAATGCTGTGATATTCTGTGTGATCATGTTATGCGTTTGCGTCGTCAGCAAGCTGAATGATCAAACTCACTTCCTGTTGAATGAAAACGTGAATAGAAAGATCTGCTGACTACCAAACAGCATGCAACTAAACAGCACTCACCTTCTCAGATCAACTTTTACTGCTTCCTAATTTACTACCAAAAAAACTAGTTGAGGTCATGATAGGGTTTTTTCCTTCTGCTAATCACACTGCAAAAAACATCTTGAGTAAAGATGAAAAGCAGCTTTCAGATGGAAATGACTTTTTTATGAATAAGTGTTGTGCTGCTTTACACATTTATTTGAGAAACCAAAGCAAACCAAACCACTGCCATTGAAATATTTGTTAATCTGAACGTGCTGTATTAGTTCACTGAAACTGATTGCTGAAGGCTCAAATTTTCATTATCTATTTGACTTAAATTTGTTACAGGTTGGATGACTGAGCTGATCTCTTCTCAGAATGCAGTCCTGCGTCATTTTTACTTATTGTCTATGTGGCTGAGGCACATTATCAAAGCCAATCGATTAGCAGACTGGATAAACACAAAGTTCTTGTTGCACCGAAACCAGAGGAAATGCAAAGCCATTCTGCACTTTGTGACCAAGTTGTGTACGAGCGCAAACCAGAAATTCAACCAGTACTTTTCCATTCTGTCTGCTAATATTATTTTATGCCAATGTGCATAGGCATATTCATACAATAATTTAAAATAAATTCATTTATGTATGTAAGAATCAAAGGTTTGTATAAAGGGAAATTCCACTCTAAAAATATTTATACATATTTAACTATATGTGTGCATGCGTGTGTGTATAGTCACTTACAGTGCCACTGGAAATTTCTTTTACTGGTTTAAAGTTAACCACCCCACACAAACTTCTGAGGAAAGTTTTAAGAGTTTTGTTGTACCTGAACTTAAACCTGTTTATCTAAACCGAATAAACAACAGACATCAGTTTTCAGATGGTTCTGAAATTACATACGTAAGTGCATTTCTTACTATTCTTAGTTAGGTGCTGTGAAGCAAAAAAGCTTGTCAAACCTCATGAATGTGAAGGAGACTATAATAAGACTCAAAGTTCCAGAATTCAATGCAAAGAGATTTACTAGTAGCAAACAAGTGTAAATATAAAAAACACTTAAAAAGCACTGCAATATAGCATTTACCAAATGCAACTCTACATCTGAGTGTTACTAAAAACTGGTTAAAATAAAAGAACCTGTTGGTATAAGAAATGGCAATAAATATGATGAATTGGCTCAGATTGGTATTATTTTTCTTCAAGCTAAATCAAGATAACATTTATTCATTCATTCAATCATTCATTATCTTATCTACTTAATCCTCTACCAGGGTCATTCCTCATGCCCATTCAGGGGAGAACGTTTTGGGCGTCTGGCAGATATACCCAGGGCAGGGCGCCAATCTATCGCTGGGCAGGCTCACACAGACAGACACAAACACTATATGGGGCACTTTAGAGCATTCAATTTACCTTAAATCCATGTTTTTGGACTGTGGGAGGAAACCCACGCGGACATGAGGAGAATGTGGAAACCCCATCCAGATCAGGATTTAAACCTGGCTGAGAGGTGAACGTACTAACCACTTCACCACTGTGCCATCCCTCAGGAAACCATACTTGCTTCTATTCTATTCTATTTGTGCATTAACAGAAAAATCTTTCTTTAAAAATTAACCCAAGTACTACACTCTCAGAAGACGGTTTGTGTGTGTTTGTGTGTGTACAAAAAACTTCTACTTTTTTATATTTTTCACACCTATTGCAATTAAAAAAAATAACAGAGGAGCACAATAATACCCTTGAGAACTGTATTCTCACAAATTAATGGGAATAATTGGGGAAAAGCCCTTTCCTGTACCTGCATGACTATGGCCAGTGCACAAAGTAACATCCATAAAGGCACGGTTGGACAAGTGTGTTGTGAAAGAACTTGACTGGCCCGCACCTAACTGTGACCTCTAAACTATTAAAAACCTTTGAAATGAATTAGAATTCAGACTCTGAGCCATTTGTGTCTAACCTCAAGAATGCTGTAGGTATTTTGGGAAGGTATTTTAATGCTTGTCCATATTGTGTATTTTGGGGTTGGTTTGGCTTTATGAACAGCATGCATGTGCAAAAACCTACACACTCACTTTCATTCATTCATCCTAAGTCTTCTCTAGCAAATTTAATCGGGGGTTCATCAGGGGATTTATCAAATTAATTTATCTCACAACCTCACAACCTAAGCCTGATGAATTGGTTTGTCCTCATACACAACTGTAATTCTAGAATTTTCCTGTGCCATCAGGTTTCATTTACAAACTCCTGATGAGAATTACATTTAGTCATTTTGCAGATGCTTTAATCCAAAGTGACACAAATGAGAGACCAACACAAGTCATTAACTAGGGAAAATCATCTGAACTGTAGTATAATGAAATCTGATCATTATCTAGTCAGGATTTTTTATATAAAGTGTTTGTGGAAGAGGGGTGTGGTGGCTCAGTGGTTAGGGTGTTGGGCTATCAATCAGAAGGTTGTGGGTTTCAACCCAGGTCTATTAAAGATACCAATGTGAGTCCTTGAGCAAGACCCTTAACCCTAAATGCTCAAAGGGTTTCTGTATCAACCCTGTGTTCTGACCCCAACCAAATTGGGACAAGTGTCTGCTAAATTACCAAATATAATGGGAGAATTGTCTTTTGAGTTGTTTATTGAAGATGCTAAGTGATTCAGCCTTACACACAGAGTTGGGAAGATCGTTTGAGCATTAAGAAATGGTGTACGATATAAATTAGCACCGTGGTGAGATTGATAACAGAATAAATCTGTTAGTAAGTACATTAAAATACTAAAGCTAACTTTGTTTATTGTCACATAATGCTGCAAATCCTCAATCTAACTAACTTAATTAGCCAGATAACACTGAACTTTGTCTGTTTTTTTTTTTCTGGCTGTTTACCTGAATTGAAAATCCTTAATTACATGATCAGAAATCCTTACCCTAATAGCTTACTATTTTTTCCATCTTCCTATTTCTCAGCAAGTGTTTACACTCACTCTTTGTTCAGTGTCTGACCAAAGAGATTCTCCAAGCAATGTAACAAACCTCGTTTGTGGAGCCATCCTTCTTTCACAATCACTACGTCTGTCATGCTGGACAGAAGAAGAGTGTCTGGTTTGCCGGCGTCTCAACAGGAGAGCAGCAGCTCCAAAGCTTTAAATCTCCTTCAGTTTGGGAGGAGAGCCTCTTCTCAAAAGGTACCTACAGAGAAGCATAAGAGAAAACAAGTATAGATTTGTTTAACCATCAGCCATATACATTACTACTTACTTACTCTCTTAAGACATTATTTAAAACTTTAGACTGGGTTTATTGAAATTAACCAATCAAAAGACTTCAGCACATAGTTATCCACCTGCAGCATTTTTGGATGAACCATCCATTTTCTGTATTTGCCATAATATACACTTTTTTTTTCTCTTCAGATTGCATAATCTAAAAATTTCCGTGGGGATGAACATGAGTATCAACATGTTTTTTTTATTTTAACTGCGATGCTAGGAATTCTTTTAACCTATTAGAATTCTCTATATTTCTTCATACATTTGACCTTAATTAGATGTTCAGACTAACAAATGACTAAAATCTAAAGGATAACCAAAAAGCAATTAAACCAAGACTTTGAATTAGTTAGTTAGATACTGAGGAAAATAATACAATATTACATGTCTGAGTGAGAGAAGTATGTAAACTTTTAGGATTAGAATATCATATAAAGGTGAAATTGAAGTCAGGTGTTTTTAAATCAGTGGGATGACGGGTATGAGTGGACAAGCTCGGTTTTATTTTAAAGAAATGGGATCTAGCAAAGTGGGCGGCACGGTGGCTTAGTGCTTAGCACATTCGCCTCTCAGCGCTAGGGATTCCCGTTTCCAATCCTCATCTGGGTGGAATTTCCATGTTATCCCCGTGTCCGCGTGGGTTTCCTCCGGGTTCTCCAGTTTCCTCCCACAGTTCAAAAACATGGATCAAGTCAATTGAGGTCTCCAAATTGCCCCATATAGAGTGTGTATGTGTCTGTGTGAGTGAGTGAGTGAGTGAGTGAGTGAGTGAGTGAGTGAGTGAGTGAGTGAGTGAGTGAGTTTGTGCCCAGCGATAGATTGGTGCCCTGTCCTGGGTGTATCTGCCCAGCGCCTGGGAAATGTTCTCTTCTGGATGGGCATGGGGAACTCCCCCCGCAACCCTAATATAGGATAAAGCAGAAGATAATGGATGGATTGATAGATCTAGCAAAGCCTAATCTTTACAAAACATTTGTGAAAGTGTTTCTTGGTATGAACAAAGGAGATGTGCACCATTAAAGGATGTGCACAAGCTAATCAGATGCTAGTAAAAGTTTGAAACCATTTCTAAAGAATTTAAAAAGATTGTGTACAAATAAAGTAAGCAAAGGACCAGTTTAGCCCCATAAGTGGCCAACTGACAAACCACACTCCAAAGGCAAGGCATGTAATAGTCAGCAAGATCACAAAGGTAATCAATAATTTTATGCAGCCAAAGGTATTTCTCAAATTGGGTAATGTTGATTTTCATGCGATCACAAACAGGAGAACACCGAACTACCAATGGTTTGCAGGGCAAGGATGCAATAAAAAAAAGGCACTGCTCTTCAAAAAGAATACTGGTGATTATGTGCAGTTCGTTAAAGTTCACATGAACAAGCCAAAAACGTATTGGCCAGAATAGATTTTTATGGATTTAAATAAAAGCATTACTGGTGCATGGCGTAGCGATAGACGTTGACTAGGGGGTAATTAACGTACATGCCGGAGGCTCTGCTGATGAATATGTGCAACCTTTGTTATCTGAAATACCTCTAACAACAACTACTCTAAGCACACAAGTTGTTCAACCAACTAAAGGTAAAAAAAAAATATTTAAACCTTAATTTAGATGGTGCTTAAGCAAGCAGTACAAGAAAGCCTACCAACACAAAGGATTAAAGCTGTATTGTACAATGAAAATGACCAAAAACCTTTTAAGCAGATATACAGATTTAACAATTATTGGTAAATTTATTTGCATTTATACAATCCTTAATATACAAGTAACCAAGATACACACATGCACACCAACCATGCATAACCTTAAAACTTTATCAAAGCAGCTGTTATTAGGTAGGATATATTTGAAACAGTTCAACTTTTTATCCTTAACATTGATGCATTAGTAGCAGGAAAAATAGATAGGTATGAGGAAATTAGCAAATTTCACATGGTACACTTTTCAAATTGACACGGGAATTTTTTAAAAAACTTACTAAATTATGAAAAGGAAGACTATGTTTGTTTGACAGCAAAGGGCAGATTGGTTCATCTGATCCCTTAATTACAGTATGTCTTTGACCCCTTAGAAGACATAAACAGTTTTCAGGATTCAAAATATTTACCTTTTTTCCCCTGTAATTGCTAGAAGTAATGCATGAAGTAAATGTTGTAACATGCTTAGAGAGCCTACTTCTAAAGGGAAAATATAATTTCTTAATCTTGACATTAGGAAAATGTCTCATGTCACTTGTAAAATCACTCTTGTAATCCAATTTCTTATTTAAATCTATACTGCGACGAAAAATCTGCAGGATCCAAGTGCATGGTAAGTGTATGGTATGGCAATTGTATGATAGAATTATAAGGAATCTTAAGACACGCTTTATATATTACAATCAGAATACCTTTTTCATCCATGGGGTAAATTGCAGACCAATTTCTATAACCCCCTTCACAGTACTTGCCACCAAAATACTAGAGGTCCTTTTGGACAAAGAAACATTCATTCATTCATTCATTATCTTCCGCTTATCCTCTATTAGGGTCGCGGTGGGGTTCCCCATGCCCATCCAGGGGAGAACATCTCGGGCGCTGGGCAGATAGACCCAGGACAGGGCGCCAACCCATCGCTGGGCACACACTCACACTCTAAACGGGGCAATTTGGAGAATTCAATTAACTTGATCCATGTTTTTGGACTGTGGGAGGAAACCGGAGAACCCGGAGGAAACCCACGCAGACACGGGGAGAACATGGAAACTCCACCCAGATGGGGATTCGAACCGGGAATCCCTAGCGCTGAGAGGCGAACGTGCTAAGCACTAAGCCACCGTGCCGCCCACAAAGAAACATATAAAAAAAAATACATACACACTGCTTTCGCATGCAAATTTAATATCTCTCTCTCTCAAAATTTAAGATTCAAGATGTAAATTAGATTTATCATTAGCAAGCATATATTGCCAGATCATTACAGAAATACAATAAAAGCAACACAATAAATTACAACAAAAGTGAATACGAAAACTAGGATTACATTTGGTCATTTAGCAGACACTTTTATCCAAAGCAACTTACAAAGCGAGCAAAGGGTTGGCCACTGTATCCCTACAGCAATTAAGGCTAAGGGTCTTGGCTCAAGGATCCACAGTGGTAACTTCAGTGGACCTGGGATTATAAAATATGTTTAAATTTTATTAACAAAAAGATTTTGTCAAATTGAAAGATATTTTATACGCACAGGAGTGTATAAAATATTTGTGTTTTATTTATACATTCTATAAAATTTACCCACTGTCTGTCAGGAGGTGAAGAGTTGATATGTACTACTTAGCAGCGAGGCCAGACAGGTGCCCCTCACCCAGTATAATTAATAATTGTTACAATTTTGTGAGTGATTGATAATTTGGGATCAGATGATTACACACAGATTCAAAGTTTTCTCAAATTATTTTACATTTTG
The DNA here is from genome assembly GCA_019802435.1 of Corydoras maculifer. Taxonomy (NCBI): domain Eukaryota; kingdom Metazoa; phylum Chordata; class Actinopteri; order Siluriformes; family Callichthyidae; genus Corydoras; species Corydoras maculifer. The sequence goes on along the minus strand of JAFMOD010000299.1, from coordinate 1,890,874 downwards.
GGCAGTGAAGAAGAAAGTACATTTCTGTCTCCACCTCTGCTCTCACACTGGCCACAGTGTCTCTCCTCACGGGGTAACCAATTTCTTTGTACCTGCTTGTCTCTACAGCCAGGCTGTGGTCACTGATCAGGATCAGTCTCTATTGTGGACCTCTTACACACGTGAGATATGGTTCCAATTTATACTCACTTTTTATTATACAGAGCCATTCTAGTCTACTGTGAGCCTGGATGTGGTTCTGAATACCAGTTCTCTCTCTCTTTCTCCCCCTCATGAAGAGAGCTACTTTATCTCCTCCACAGACTCACAGACACAATTAACAGTACACACAGCATGTGAGTCAATTATATTTATTCTTTCCTTGGCTCCACTTCCCATTCACAAATCAAGAGTATTGCTTCTTCTTCTGCTTCAAATCACAGACCCATAAAAACAAATAAAAGAGTGGGTTTTTTTGGTGGAGGCTATGGTTATGCTTTGTACATCAATTTAGTATATCCATCTGTTCTCAAGCCACATTTTGCTTCATTGTCTGTGTGTTTAAATAAATAAATCCACATTGGCAAACTGGCCATAATATCTTAAACGCGTAAAACATTTAGGCTTGTATAGCTCTGTGTAAAAGGTGTTACCCAATCCAATAAGATGGACTGAGATGGAATAAGATCCAATAATTATTTAATCCCGGTTACATAAATAAGGCTGTGCAGGTTCTAAAAGGTTGTAAAACCATAGGATTTCATTCCTAATGTTTGTCTTTAATCTCATCTGGTTCGCGTGATGTTAATTGCTCCTTGTTTGACATGTGATTGTTAATTAGTTTCATTATGGTTGTGTGTGCCGCATTCCCTATTTACAGTGGGTTGCAAAAGTATTCATACCCCTTGAACTTTGCCATATTTTGTCACATTACAACCACAAACATAAATATATTTCACTGGAATTTAATGTGAAAGACCAACACAAAGTGGTATACAATTGTGAAGTGGAATGAAAGTTATACATGAATCAACAATTTTTTTACAAATAAAAAACTGAAAAGTGCGATGTGCAAAATTATTCAGCCCCC